>MCJB01048353.1:82962-98603 GCA_002018475.1 Nicotiana obtusifolia | reverse complement strand
TTAAACCATTCTTATATTATTTTCGTATTATTTAACTGTTAAAATGAAGTTAGTTCGGATTGGCTGGCCTTGTCTTCATGAGAGGCGCCATCACGACCGGGTTGGGATTTTGGGTCGTGACAGACTTGGTATCAGAGCCTAGGTTACATAGGTCTCACGAGTCATGAGCGGGTTTAGTAGAGTCTCGCGGATCGGTACGGAGACATCTGTACTAATCTTCGAGAGGCTGCAGAACCTTTTTAGGAAAATTCCATATTCTTGAAATTCTTGTCGTGCGAACTTGTTGATCCGAGTACTAAAACTTCTGCTATCCTGTTCTCTCACAGATGGTGAGGCCACGAACTACTGGACGAGGTGGACGACCACCAATACCAACCACTGAGGCCACCAGAGGCCGTGGACGCGGTCGTGGTCGTGGTAGAGGTAGAGGCAGAGCAGCGAGGGCAGCATTTGTTGATCCACCAGCTGCCCCAGCTCAGGAACCAGCAGCCCCAGTTCAGGCACCAGCTGTGCCTGCAGCTATTCCAGGTCTTCAGGAGAACTTGGCTCAGATTTTAACCGTTTGCATTGGCCTAGCTCAGGCTGTTTCAGCCACCACAGCTACAACTACTTCACAGGCCGGGGGAGGCAATCAGACTCCAGTTGCCCGTACGCCTGAGCAGGTAGTGCAGGGACTTCAGATGCCGGGGGCACCTCCAGCCCAGCCGATTGCACCGGCTCAGGAATTCATAGTACCAGTTATGCCAAACGATGAGCAACGTCGTCTTGAGAGGTTTGGTAGACTCCAGCCTCCGTCATTCAGTGGTGCTGAGGGCGAGGATGCCCAAGGTTTTCTTGACAAGTGTCAGCGAATGCTCCGTACAGCCGGCATTCTTGAGTCTAGTGGTGTGGCATTTACCACATTTCAATTCACGGGAGCTGCCTTTAATTGGTGGGAAGCTTATGAGAGACGTAGGCCGGTTGATGCAGCGCCCCTTACTTGGCAACAGTTCTCCACTCTTTTCTTGGAGAAGTATGTGCCGCAATTCCGCAGAGAGGAGCTGCGTAGACAGTTTGAATGGCTGCGACAGGGGGATATGACTGTGTCGCAATACGACTCAAGATTTTCTAAATTGTCTCGACATGCTGTTTGGTTGGTTCCGACTCATCGTGAAAGGATCAGGAGGTTTGTGGATGGCCTTAACTACCATCTCCGTATTCTTATGACCGGGGAGAGAGTATTGGGTGCTACTTTTGAGGAAGTGGTTGATATAGCTCGCGAGATTGAGATGGTTCGCCCTCAGGAGCGAGAGAAGATGGAGGCTAAGAGGCCTCGAGGATCGAGTAATTTCAGTGGTACTCCTTCGAGAGGCCAGTTTCAGCAAGGTAGAGGCCGTTCATTCAGGCCTGCTCAGTCAGTAAGCCTAGGGTATAGTGGGGCATCTGCAGGTCATGGCTATCATGGGTTGCAGCAGGGCCAGTCTACACTTAGCGCCCTTCCAGCTCATTCTTCGTCAGCCCAGGGTCCGTCTAGACCGAGTGCATCTGCTAGAACACCAGTGAGCTGCTATGAGTGTGGCGAGATGGGCCACATACGGAAATATTGTCCTCATCATGGAGCTAGATCATTCCAACAGAGGGGTCAACCCTCGACTTCTGCTCCAGTTACTTTATCACCCGCTCAGCCAGCTAAGGGCGGTGGTCAGGCAGCTAGAGGTCGCCCTAGAGGGGGAGGTCGAGCAGGCGATGGCCAGGCTCGATTCTATGCTATTCCAGGCAGGACAGATGCCAGTGCTTCTAATGCTGTTATTACAGGTATTGTTTCAGTCTGCCACAAAGATGCCTCTGTATTGTTTGATCCCGGTTCCACTTATTCATATGTGTCTTCATATTTTGCTCATTATTTGGGTACGCCCCGTGAGCTTCTTGCTCTATCGGTTCATGTGTCTATCCCGATGGGTGACACTGTTGTTGTAGACCGTGTGTATCGGTCGTTTGTAGTAACTATTGGGGGTCTGGAGACCCGAGTTGATCTATTGCTATTAAGCATGGTAGATTATGATGTTATTTTGGGCATGGATTGGTTATCTCCATGTCCTGCTATTTTAGACTGTCATGCTAAGACAGTTACTTTGGCTATGCCGGGTGTGCCGCGGATCGAGTGGCGTGGCGTGACTGATTATATTCCCGGTAGGGTGATATCATACTTGAAAGCCCAACGTATGGTTGGGAAGGGTTGCCTTGCATACCTAGCGTTTGTAAGGGATGTTGGAGCTGAGACTCCAAGCATCGATTCTATTCCAGTTGTGCGGGATTTTCCCGATGTATTTCCTGCAGACATGTCGGGCATGCCGCCGGACAGGGATATTGATTTCGGTATTGACCTGGTGCTGGCACTCACCCATCTCTATTCCACCGTATCGTATGGAACCAGCAGAGTTGAAAGAATTAAAGGAGCAACTTCAGGAACTCCTAGATAAAGGGTTCATTCGCCCTAGTGTGTCACCTTGGGGTGCACCGGTTCTATTTGTGAAAAAGAAAGATGGCACGATGAGAATGTGCATCGATTATAGACAACTGAACAAAGTAACAATCCTCGTATCGATGACTTATTTGACCAGCTTCAGGGAGCACGAGTGTTCTCTAAGATTGATCTCCGTTCAGGATATCACCAGTTAAAGATCAGGGATGCAGATATCCTTAAGACTGCTTTCCGGACTGGATATGGCCACTATGAGTTTCTTGTTATGTCTTTCGGGCTAACCAATGCCCCAGCAGCGTTCATGCAGTTAATGAACAATGTATTTCGGCCTTATCTGGCTTCGTTGGTATTTATTGACGATATTCTGGTGTACTCGCGTAGCCAGGAAGAGCACGCAGAGCATCTGCGAGTTGTATTGAGAGATTGAGGGAGGAGAAGCTTTATGCAAAATTCTCCAAGTGTGAGTTTTGGCTCAACTCAGTGGATTTCTTAGGACACGTAGTGTCCAACGAGGGTATTCAAGTTGATCTAAAGAAGATAGAAGCGGTTTTGAGTTGGCCTAGACCGTCCTCAGTCACAGAGATTCGTAGTTTCCTTGGATTGGCAGGTTATTACCGCCGGTTTGTTCAAGGATTCTCCTCTATTGCATCGCCCTTGACCAAATTGACCTAGAAGGGTGTTCCATTTGTATAGTCGGACAAATGTGAGGAGAGCTTTCAAAAGCTCTAGACAGCCTTGACCACAGCTCCAGTATTGGTTCTACCATCAGCCTCAGGTTCGTATACCGTCTATTGTGATGCCTCGAGAGTTGGGATTGGTTGTGTACTAATGCAGGAGGGTAGAGTTATTGCTTATGCTTCTCGTCAATTGAAGCCTCATGAGAAAAACTATCCCGTGCATGATTTGGAGCTAGCTGCCATAGTTCATGCTTTAAAGATTTGGAGGCATTACTTATACGGCGTATCTTGTGAAGTGTTTACTGATCATCGTAGCCTTCAACATTTGTTCAAGCAAAAATATCTTAATCTGAGGCAGTGGAGATGGTTAGAATTGCTCAAGGATTACGATATTACTATACTATACCATCCGGGAAAGGCCAATGTGGTGGCCGATGCTTTAAGCCGAAAGGCAGTGAGTATGGGGAGTTTGGCATACATTCCAGTTGGAGAGAGACCTCTCGCAGTCAATGTCCAGACCTTGGCTAATAGGCTGGTGAGATTAGACATCTCAGAATCTAACCGGGTGTTGGCTTGCATGGTTTCTCGGTCTTCGTTATATGATCGCATCAGGGAGCGCCAATATGACGATCCCCATTTGCTTGTCCTTAAGGACAGAGTCCAGCATAACGATGCTAAAGATGTGACCATCGACGACGATGGAGTGTTGAGGATGCAGGGCCGCATTTGTGTGCCCAATGTGGATGGGCTACGGGAGTTGATTCTGGAGGAGGCCCATAGCTCACGGTATTCTATTCATCCGAGTGCCGCAAAGATGTACCAGGATTTGAAGCAACATTATTGGTGGAGAACGATGAAGAAGGATATTGTGGGAGTCGTAGCCCGGTGTCTCAACTGTCAGCAAGTAAAATATGAACATCAGAGGCCGGGTGGTTTTTCTTCAGCAGATAGCTATTCCCGAGTGGAAATGGGAGCGGATCACTATGGACTTTGTTGTTGGACTCCCACGAACCTTGAAGAAGTTCGATGCTATTTGGGTGATTGTGGATCGGTTGACCAAGTCCGCGCATTTCATTCCTATGTGTACTACCTATTCTTCAGAACGGTTGGCAAGGATTTATATCCGAGAGATTGTTCGGCTGCATGGTGTTCTAGTTTCTATCATTTCTGATAGAGGTACTCAGTTCACCTCGCAGTTCTGGAAAGCTGTGCAGAGGGATTTGGGTACTCAGGTGGAATTGAGCATAGCATTTCATCCTCAGACGGATGGGCAGTCAAAACGTACCCTTCAGATATTGGAGGACATGCTACGTGCATGTGCTATTGATTTCAGAGATTCATGGGATGAGTTTCTGCCTCTTGCAGAATTCGCTTATAATAAGAGCTATCAGTCAAATATTCAGATGGCTCCGTACGAGGCTTTGTATGGGAGATGGTGTAGATCTCCGGTTGGTTGGTTTGAGCCCGGCGAAGCTAGGCTATTGGGGACTGACTTGGTTCAAGATGCTCTAGAAAAGGTGAAGGTAATCCAGGAGAGGCTTCGCACAGCACAGTCGAGGCAAAAGAGTTATGCCGATAGAAAGGTTCGAGATGTGTCCTACATGGTTGGCGAGAAGGTCTTGCTGAAAGTTTCGCCCATGAAAGGTGTTATGAGGTTCGGAAAGAAAGGGAAATTGAGTCCACGGTTCATTGGGTTGTTTGAAGTACTTCGGCGAGTTGGGGAGGTGGCGTATGAGCTTGCTTTGCCACCCAGTCTGTCGAGTGTACACCCAATGTTTCATGTTTCTATGCTCCGAAAGTATATTGGGGACCCGTCTCACATTTTGGACTTTAGCACGATTCAGTTGGATGACAATTTGACCTATGAGGTGGAGCCAGTGGCAATTTTGGATCGTCGGGTTCGGAAGTTGAGGTCCAAGGAGATAGCTTCGGTGAAAGTCCAATGGAGAGTTCGTACGGTGGAAGAGGCTACTTGGGAAACCGAGCGGGAGATGCAGAGTAGATATCCTCATCTATTTGGAACTTCAGGTTTGTCTCTTGACCCGTTCGAGGACGAACGTTTGTTTAAGAGGGGGAGAATGTGACGACCCGATAAATCGCCTCGTGGGTTACTGCTCTATCTTCCCCAATATCCATATCATTATGCCTTGTTATCAGTGTTTTAGCTAATGTAATTGAGTAAGTTGCATTCGAAGAGAAATCGGTAAGAAATGAGACACTTAGTCTTTTTCAAGGAGGCTTAAGTTGTAAAAGTCAATTGTATGTTGACTTATGAGTTAGAGGGCTCGGATGTGAATTTCGATGATTCGGTTAGTTTCGGGAGAGGATTTATGACTTAGGAGAGTGATCGAAATTAGTTTTGGAGGTTCCGCATCGAATTAGGCTTGAATTGGTGAAGTTAGAATTTTGGCGATTTCCAGTTGATAGGCGAGATTTTGATCCGAGGGTCGGAATGGAATTTCGAAAGTTTCTGTAGCTTCGATATGTGATTTATGACTTGTGTGCAAAATTTCAGGTCATTCGGACGTGGTTTGGTCGGGTTTAGATCAAAAGAGCGATTTAGAAGATTTTGAGATCATTAGGCTTGAATCCGATGCGAATTTGATGTTATCATGTTGATTTGAACGTTCCGAAGGTTGGAAAAAGTTTAAATAATGTTATGGGACATGTTGGCGTGTTTGGTTGAAGTCCCGAGGGCCTCGAATGGATTTTGGATGGTTGATGGAGTTCAACTTTGGCATTTCAAGAAGGTGTCGATGTCGTATCTTCAAGAATAAGTGGTATAATATTATGCAAATTGACTCCAAATTCAGTTTTAATTGAAGCATTAGATCCGTATCAAAATTTTGGAGTCATAGCAAAAAGAATCGTCCAATTCGGACATCGTATGAGAAAGTTATGCCTATTTTTGTGTCAAGGAAAAATCTGCAGAAATGTCAGAAATGCGAACCGCAGAACACGAAATGCGAACCGCATTTTTGACCTGGAAATCGCAAACTAAGACAAAACTTGGGGCGAGATTTGCAACCAAAAATGCGAACCGCAAAGGTGAAATGCGAACCGCATTTTTGGCATAGAGGATAGCATTTTTGACCTGACAGGGATCTTTTAACCCGATTTTTGATGCTTTTTAAGTAGAACTCAGTGTTCATTTTGCCCTACAAGACCCATATTCGTTACCCACGAAGAGGAACACCTCCAAACACTATAGAATCACCATAAATCAACCTCAAAACTATATCCAAAGGAGATTTCATGGACAATTTCTTAAAGGAAGAGTTTTGGTCATCCTAAACATACTTGGAGCTACAGAGCTCGGATTGAAACAAGTTTTGAAGCAATTCTTGGAGGGTTTCCAAGAGAAACATCGGGGTAAGTATTCCTAACTCAATTTTGGAGGAATTACCTCAGTTTATCACTAGTTTTAGCAATTAATTGGTGATTTAAGTTGGGAAAATTGTGGAAAACCTTAAGGCTTAGGTGTGAGGGTTAGAGGTCGATCCGATGTTAGAATTCGACAAATTTTATATGGTTGAACTCGTGAGAAGATAAGGAACCCGTTGGGGTGAAAAGTACTGAATTTCAAGACGTGGGTCCGGGGCTCGGGTTTTGCTAATTTCGGGATTTCTTAGTAAATTTGATTGTTTTTGCTTGGGTTTTATTCCCTCAACATATTGTGATGTAATTGTTCTGAATTTGGATAGATTCGACGCACGTGGAGGCCAATTCAAAGGGCAAAGGCATCGCGGGCTAAGGATTTAGCCGATTTGAGGTAAGTAATGTTTGTAAATGATGTCATGAGGGTTCGAAACTCCGGATTTGCACCTCATAGTGCTATGTTGAGGTGAGGTACATGCTCGATGATGAGCATGGGGTAGTTTACTTCTGGGGATTGGGACTTGGTCCATCCCAATTGATGATTTCTACTACATACTTGATTGAAATCTAATTCATATCATTGTGATTTGGGCTACTTTCCATATTTGGGCTTCGCGCCGGTTATGTGAACCCTTCAGGGGTAGTAGTCATTTTGTAATGAATCATATTTGGGCTTCGCTCTGGTTATGGAACCCTTCAGGGGTATTTGTCATTGTTTATTACATCATATTTGGGCATCTCGCCGGTTATGTGAACCTTTCAGGGGTATTGTTGCTACATTGATTCATTTCATAAACTCAGTTTTGAAATTCAAATGATATTTTCAAATGATTTTTATTAGATCGGGTGGCACGCCGCCACGGAATGTAAATTGGATCGGGTGGCACGCCGCCACGGAATGTAAAATTGGATCGGGTGGCACGCCGCCACGATAGTCATGTCTTGCATTGCATTGCATCGCATTGCATTTTTGGTTGTGTTGGTGTTGTTTCCATTTACTTCACGTTATCTATTTGAGATGTTACATGTTTTTACTGTTCCATCGTGGATTGCTCTAAGTCTTATGTGTTTCTTACTTTCAGTCATTATTTATATTTATTATTCACTGAGTTGGAAGTACTCACATTACTCCCTGCACCATGTGTGCAGATTCAGGCGTTATCGGTTCCGCCCTGAGGTATTGACTACTACTGTCATGGTGGTGATTCAGAGACTACGAGGTAGTTGTTGGCGTTCGCAGCCCCGTATCTCTTTTATTTTGTTGTTTCTACTTTCTTCAAACAATTGTGCCAAAGATATTGTAATAGTTATTTTATTATTACTATTTCATTAGTGGCTCATGACTTTGTGACACCCCGATCTGAGGGTTGTAGTCGGGATGGTTTACTATATTTTTTCGCAATTTACTGTTATTAAACCATACTTATATTATTTTCGTATTATTTAACTGTTAAAATGAAGTTAGTTCGTATTGGCTGGCCTTGTTTTCATGAGAGGCGCCATCACGACCGGGTTGTGATTTTGGGTCGTAACATAAGCCTTTCCCGCTATTATCCAACTCCGAACAAGGCTCGAATCCAATCAAAACAGGCAGGACAACTCTTAGGCAACAACACTACTAATATCAGCAGCCACATTTTCAGCAACTCAGCAGCAACAACATCAACACAAAAGGCAAAAGACAAGCAGATTCTCTCCCACTCAAGAAACAGCAGCAGCAGCGACATCCATGGCATCAGCAACATAAACAAGGGCAGTAAATGGAATAAACACTCATCACAAGTGCAAAGCTTAAGGGTCAATCAATGTCAGCAAAGGAACAACTACCAGAAGAAGAAAATAGAACAAGAAACAAAAATGCCAACACTAGAGAAGCAGCAAGTGAAGCACCACTGGAAACAATTTCTTGGAATGAGGACAACTCACAGAAAGCAGAGAAGGATTAGCAAAAACAAACAACAGGGCACATACTCATGGACAATGAATACACTCCACCAGAATTCCACATGCACCAAAGAATATCAATGCAAACCAGATATTATATGGACTACTCTTGACAGTTATCTTCAATTATGCTTTCCTTCCAAAAATCAAAGCAAAATTAAAGAATTTTCGGTTGTCATATAGAACACTCCTTAGAATAACCCAACTTTTTGTTAAAGGTAGAATCTTTTGTATTAGAAGGAACATGCACTTAGTAGAATTAGGAATACATGTAATTTTTTGTATAGTTGACCTAGACTCACAACCCATCATTTTTGTAAATATGACTGGCTATCGATTTAAGATAGAAAGTCATAACATCACTATAGGTCTAACTCCCCCTAGTTACTTAGATGCATTTGATCATCAAATGTACACATTTTGCTATATGGAGGTCAGGTATATGTCCCCCTCCACCTCTGTATTTTTTGATTATATATATGAAAATCTACACTAGGCAGACAGCCTAGTGAAATTTAAAAAAAAATATCAAAACAACTCCATACCATAATACAAACTATAGGAAGCTATTTCGAACAACGAAGTTGAAATATTTAAAGAGAAACAAAATGTCAACTAAAAAAGTCAACCCCGAGCTCCTATCTCGGAACCCAACCAAACTTATAGAATCCGAACACCCATTCGATAATGAGTCCAACCATACAAAAGTTACTCAAATCCGACCTCAAATTGCCTTTCAAATCCCTAAAATTTATTCTATGAAGTTTCATAATTTTTCCCCAAATTTTCTAACTCAAATCACTAACTAAATGACAAAAATAACGATGGATTCATGTATAATATCCAAATTCAAGTTAGAATCACTTACCCCGATGATTCCTTGAAAATCCCTCGAAACATCGCCACAAAACCGAGCTCTCTAGGTCAAAAGATGAAGAATGAAATTAAACCCTCGAACTTATCATTTTCTGCCCAGTGATTTCGCTCCTGCGAGCCACTAGTCGCATCTGCGGCTCAGCAGCTGCGGAATTTGCATCACAGGTGTGGCCCTCACTTAGGCCCAGGCTCCTTCGCTTATGTGGACAACTGCTCGCTTCTGCGAGTCCACTTTTGCGGAATTTTGATCGCACCTACGGTCCTTCACAAGCCTCTCCCAATTCCGCTTTTGCGGAAGAAAACTCGTGCTTGGAATTGCGCATCTGTGCCCAGGTGTCCGCACCTACGACCCTAGCCTGCGCTAGCCTTTTCGCTTTTATGATGACCAACACGTATCGACGAGTCTGCACCTGCTGCCACTCCCACCGCAAGTGCAATGACACCAGAACAGCTGAAGCTTCAACAAACAACTAAGTCCAAAATTAGCTGATTTCAATCCGATTCACACCCGGTGCCCCCTGGGACCCCGTATGAATATACCAACGAGTTCCACAACACAAAATAGACCTACTCGAGGCCAAAAATGACATCAACCAACATCGGTTCTATGAATCGCAACCCAATTCAAGCCTATTGAAACTATGAACATCCGACTCCAAAACTAATGCCGAATTATACCAAAACAACTCCGATTGACCTCAAATTTTGCGCACAAGTCATAAACAACATAACAGGCCTATTCCAACTTCCGGAATCGGAATCCGACCCCTAAATCAACAAAGTCAACTCACGGTCAAACTTCTCAACCTTCTAAACCTTCAATTTTCTAGATTTCGCCAATTTAAGTTGAAACGAACTACGGACCTCCAAAAACCTTGAGAAGAAAGTAATGTATGAAATTAATTGAGAGCTTCCTGCCATACAGAGACAAGTTCTGAATTTGGTTCAAGGTGCTTATTCTCTATCTTTCTAACTCCATTCCAGAGTCGTCTACACAAAAGTTAAACTACGGTCAACTCTTTCAATTGAAACTTCCAACTTAAGGACTATGCGTCACATTTCACTCTGAAACTCACTCGAAACCAAAACCAAACATCTCGGCAAGTCACATAACCACAATACAACATAGAGGAGGCAATAAATATGGGAACGGGGCTAAAATACTTAAAATTACCGGTCGGATCATTACATTCTCCCCATCTTAAAACAAACGTTCGCCCTCGAACAAGTATAGAGATATACCTGAAGTGGTGAAAAGATGAGGATAACGGCTACGCATATCATGCTCGATTTCCCAAGTTCCCTCCCTGACTGGTTGACCTTTCCACTGAACCTTCACTGAAGCAATGCTCTTCAGGCTCAACTTTCGAACCTGCCTGTACAAGATGGCCACTGGCTCCTCAACATAAGAGAAATCCTTGTCCAATTGGATTGAGATGAAATCTAACACATGGCATGGATCACCGTGATACTTCTGGAGCATAGAAACATGGAATACCATATGTGTTGCAGCTAGTTTAGGTGGCAATGCAAGCTTGTAGGCCACCTCACCAATCCTCTCAAGAATCTCAAAAGGTATGATATACATGGGGCTCAACTTGCCCCTCTTCCTGAACCTCATAACACCCTTCATGGGCGAAACACGGAGCAAGACCCGCTCTCCAACCATGAATGCAACATCAAGAACCTTTCGATCCGCATAACTCTTCTGCCTAGATTGGGCTGTACAAAGCCGATTCTAAATCAACTTAACCTTTTCCAAAGCATCCTAAACCAAGTCAGTACCCAATAGCCTTGCCTCACCCAGCTTAAACCAACCCACCGGAGACCGACACCATCTCCCATACAAGGCCTAATACGGAGCCATCTAAATTCCCAATTGGTAGTTGTTGTTGTAGGCAAACTCTACAAGCGGCAAGAAATGATCCCATGAATCCCCCAAACTCCATAACACAGGCACGAAGCATATCCTCCTATATCTGAATGGTGCGCTCGGACTATATGTCCGTCTGAGGGTGGCATGATGTACTCAACTCAACCCGTGTACCTAACTCACGTTGTAAGGCCCTCCAAAATCACGAGGTAAATTGCGTACCCCGGTCAAACATGACGGATACCGCACGCCATGAAGTCGGACAATCTCGGGAATATAGGGCTGGGCCAGCTGCTCTGAAGGATAAGTAGTCACCACTGGAATGAAATGAGTCGACTTGGTCAACCTATCCATAATCACCCATACTGCATAAAACGTCTTCTGAGTCCGTGGGAGCCCAACAACGAAATCCATGGTAAATCGCTCCCATTTCCACTCGGGAATCCCAAGCCTCTAAAGCAACCCACCTTGCCACTGATGCTCATACTTCACCTGCAAACAATTCAGGCACCAAGCTAAATACTCCACTATGTCCTTCTTCGTCCTCCTCTACCAACAGTGCTGCCTCAAGTCCTGATACATCTTAGTGGCACCCGGATGAATGAAGTACCGCGAACTGTGGGCCTCCTGAAGAATCAACTCACGCAAACCATCCATATTGGGCACACATAACCAACCCTCCATCCGCAACACAACGTCATCCACAGTAGTAACCTCCTTGGCATTGTTGTTGCAATATTAAACTAAGAATGTGAGAAAACAAAGGTAGAAACAAGACACTCAATGATCTACCAAGACTATAGGTAGGAACTAGTCTACTTACCTTGTTGATGAAGCAAAAGAGGAACTATACTATGCAAGCAACCCTTAAGAAAACTAAGGACTTGCAAGTTGTTTGATCAATAGGAGGATCAAGTTCAATATGGATTCACAGCAAATATTGGACAAGTTCACACAAGGAATTTCAGAGAGCAATAAGCCGCCGATTTGATTAATAATAATGGTCAAAAGGTGCTGAAAATAATGTAGTCTTGAGGCTTATATAGGATGAGCCTTAACCTAAATCAACTAGGGAAAGAATAACTAGTTAACCTAAATCAACTAGGAAAAGAATAAATAGCAAAAAAGGCCAATAATTTGGCTAAGTGTCAGGTGACCATGCACGGCCAAATAAGTGCCATTGTCTTACTCAAGATTAACTACAAAAAATAACTAATAAGAGCTAATTGAGGCGTTCATTGAGTTTTTGGCCTCAACTAGTACACGGCCGCATGGCCTTCCTTCTCCAAGGCTAACCAACGCCTTTTCTTGTCTTATCCAATATGCTGCCCGCTTCTTCCATCATTGCGCAATCATGGCATTAACGTAGGTCGTTCTAAGGCATGAGCGAACGTAGCTTCTTCCAATGCATGAACGAACGTAGTTTCTTCCAAGGCATGAACGTAGCTTGATCAGGATGGCCTACATCATTCTCCCCTTCTTGAGAAGATTTCCTCCGCGAAATCAAGCCAGCATCATCTCTCAAAGCTGGGCTACCTGCAACACAAAGAGTTAAGTCAAAATAACGTTTTAGAAACACTATACTCACCAGGCAGGTCTATAACATATTTGTTGTTATTGATCTTTTGCAGCACTTGGAATGGACCATCTCCTCGGTGGGCTAGCTTCCCCTTCCTTTGGTTCGGGAACCTCTCCTTTCGAAAGTGCACCCAAACCCAATCACCTTTCTTCAAGTCCAGCTTTTTCCTCCCTTTATTCTTCTTGGTCCCCACTTTCTCATAAGCTTCCTCAAAGTTCTTCCCCACCTTAGCTTGCAACTTCAACGCGGCTGCCCAGTTTTCACCATCAACACTAATAGCTGCATCTCTCGGCAAAGGAGTAAGATCAAGTGGAATCAAGGGATTAAAGCCATAAACACACTCAAATGAAGTTATGCTAGTCATTCTATGCACAATTCTATTATAAGCAAACTCCATATAGGCGATCTATCAGCCCACGTCCCCTCCTTCCCTTCGGTCATAGCTCGAAAAAGAGCTCCCAAGGTTCAGTTAACAACCTTAGTTTAACCGTCAGTCTATGGATGATGAGATATAGAAAATAACAGTTTGGTACCAAGAACACCCACAAGCACTTCCAAAAGTGACTTAAAAATTTTGCATCCCTATCACTAACAATAGTATGAGGCACACCATGCAGCTTTAACACATTAGCAATAAACAAGAAGCAACATGTTGTGCATCGTCACATTTTTTACAAGAAATGAAATGATCCATCTTACAGAACCTATCAACAACCACACTAGGCAAAGGGTGAATGTTAGTAGAAACTTCATTATTAGAACTTAAGTAAACACCCTTAGGAACTAGGCTAATTTACAGCTTAAAACTATCATCAAGAATAAGCATGGTCTTTCGCGTAGGACAGTCCTTAGCGAAATGCCTATAGCCTTTACATTTATGACATTGAAAGGAAGATGCACTAGGAGAATTAAGTTGAGTTTTAGAGTTACCTCCGGACCCCTTAGGATCATGTTTAGGAGTCACCTTTTCGGCTGGCCTTTTCACCTCGCGGCTCACACTTGCTCCACCGGTGCTTGGCGTACTCCACTCCTTGTTTCGATGCATGGAAGTAGAATTAGAACTTCCTCTATAGCGAGCTGCCTTATCTTCTTTAATCATCTTTTCAGCTTCAATGGTAGCTAGGAGTGCATCATGAAGAGCAATAAATGCGTGTAGCCTCAACTGATTAGATATGTCACAATTCAACCCATTCTTGAACCGTATAATAGCCTCATCTTCTTCTTCGTCTTCCATGTCAAGTGATAGGCGGATTTTCTCAAAGTCTTCCTAATATTTTTCCACGGATTTCAGCCCTTATTTCAAGTCATACAACCTCCGGAGTTGCTCATGTTTGTGCTTTGGGTTGACATACTTACGAGTCATTAGTTACTTCAATGCTCTCCATATTATGCGTGCGGGCTGATTATGTCTAGCTCTCGATCTTTTCTCAGCCTCCCACCAAGTAGAAGCATAGGACTCAAAGGCAGCGATGGCATACGTAGCCTTCTTTTCCTCGATCGTATCATTGATTTCAAATATCCTCTCAACTTGACGTCTTCATTCTAGAAATCGGTCAAGATCACTAGTTCCCTTGAATGCAAGAATAGTAACCTTGACACTGTTCAAGACATTATACAGTCATTTTCACGGCGACCTGGTTGAAAGCCCTCATAATATTCAGCATGTTCATCAGACTCAGGCTCTAAGTTCCTTCCACCAAAACCTCCAAGCCCCCCTCTAGGACCACGGTCAAAACCACGTCTTCCCACATGGTCATGGCCCCAATATGGTCATATCACCCTCGGGTCTCGCTGCCCTAGATCGTCATCATCAAACTCCTCAAACTCGAATTAATTATCCTCACGGACTGCTCTAATTTCCCCGAAGGGCGCTACATTTCTCCGGGCTGGCACTAATGGTGGTATAATACCCCGGGGAATTCCCAAGGTTCTTACAATTGTGAGCACCTCTATCCCTCAACTCTTGTTGATGAGCCGTCTCTGCAAATTGTTCAGGTCTTGCAGTGGAACCATCACTAGTTCTTTCCCCGGCATTTTTCTGAGTACTAGCAAATTCTTCAAAGTTCTCCATTCGGGTGCTAAATGCCCTTACTTCAGCCAAGAGCTCGGCTAAAGTAATGTCAGCCACGGCCTTGTCTCCTTCAGTAGCCATGTACTTGCAAAAGAAACAAGACTAGAGAATGCGTTAAGGTTAGTAAAATAACCTAGCTCACTTTTGAATGACTCTCGGGTTCACTCGATATTATATGTAGGATCTCTCAAACTTGTCCTCAAAATGGCTTCCTCTAATTGATCAAGTTCCTCAATGACCTTTCAAGCTCACAAGTTCACTAGTTCTCTTCGGGTGAGTGAATTTATGCGACTCTATAGACGGACAGCTTTTTTTTTTTTAACAAATTACCTCACTGCATTATACCACCGTACACTATTATTCCACCTCCAGAATGAGCATGATAACACACTAATACCACTGGATAGTGTTCTAACAGTGTACAGATTCTAATGCAGTAGGGCTGATTTTCATAAATATAATAATAGAAAGTACAATGATGGAGGGGGGCATCGACCTGACCTCCATATAGGGAAGGTGTACATCCTTGATCACCCACATTTGGTGACCAACTGTACCTAGATAGCTTTTAAAATGAGCACAAGAAGCCAAGAATTAACTACGAAAGTGAAAATTCTAAGTTTTAGCACGAAATCCCATAAGCTCAAAAATTAGTAATTAGCTTAAGTAGAAAATTACTCAAGAATTACTAATTAGAAGTAGTGTAATCAAAGAAATAAGAAAATTCTAGAGGCTTTCCCACTCTAATTTGGAGAGGACCGAATTTTCTCCCCCCCCCCCCC
>MCJB01048353.1:52984-81919 GCA_002018475.1 Nicotiana obtusifolia | reverse complement strand
CCCCCCCCCCCCCAACACTCCTAAACCCAAAGGAAAACAATTCCTTTAAACTTCTCCCTTTTGGAATAGGAGTTATTTCCCTCTTAAACTAGGCTTAGGGTTTCTTATCCTTCTCCTTCTTTTATGTGAATAATTCAAGAACAACATGTTGATGTCCAAGAACTTCAAGAATTCAATGCAAACACGTCAAGAACGGTCGAACTTCAAGAATCCCCAAGATTAAACGTGAATTAAGTCAAGAACAACAAGTTGATGTCCAAGAACTTCAAGAATTCAATGCAAAACACGTCAAGAACGGTCAAACATCAAGAATTCAATGCAAAATATGTCAAGAATGGCCTAATATACGTCCACTATGTCAAGGTGATGCTACCCTATTTGTTCTTTAACAACTCAAGTCCTTTCTTCCAAGAACTATCAAGATTTCAACCAAGAACAATGGACAAATCATCTAACAATTCAATTCACCTCAAGATTTATTCAAGAACGCACCATATGCTCAAATTTTTCAAGAAACTATTCAAGATTCCAACCTAGGGTTTCAAGAACGGCTTTTAACAATCAAGAACTTCAAGATTTCTCTTCTTTTCACGTTTTTTTTATACTTTTTTTTAATCAAAAACGAAATTCAAGAACACTAAACTAGAAACCTAAAACTAAGGCACGAAGAACAGGATTGGGATTCTAAAAATAAACCCTTTCCAAGCTCTGATACCAACTGATGCAATATTACACTAAGAATGCAAGAAAACAAAGATAGAAGCCAGACACTCAATGATCTACCAAGACTATAAGTAGGAACTAGTCTACTTACCTTCTTGATGAAGCCAAAGAGGACCTATACTAGGCAAACAACCCTCAAGACAACTAAGGACTTGCAAGATGTTTGATCAATAGGAGGAACAAGTTCAATATGGATTCACACAAAGTATTGGACAAGTTCACACAAGGAATTTTGGAGAGCAATAAGCAGCCGATTTGATTAATAATAATGGTCAAAAGGTGCTGAAAATAATGTAGTCTTGAGGCTTATATAGGATGATTCTTAATCTAAATCAACTAGGAAAAGAATAACTAGTTAACCTAAATCAACTAGGAAAGAATAACTAGCAAAAAAGGCCAATAATTTGGCTAAGTGTCATTTGACCACGCAGGGCCAAATACGTGCCATTGTCTTACTCAAGATTAAATATGCAAAATAACAAATAAGAGCTAGTTGAGATGTTCATTGAGTTCTCGGCCTAAACTAGTGCACGTCCGCATGGCCCTCCTTCTCCAAGGCTAACCAACGCCTTTTCTTGACTTATCCAATATGTTGCCCGCTTCTTCCATCATTGCGCAATCATGGCATGAACGTAGCTTCTTCCAAGGCATGAATGAAGGTAGCTTCTTCCAAGGCATGAACGTAGCTTGATCGGGCTGGCCTGCATCAATCGCCGTGCTGGACCGTGTCCTTGAGGACAAGCAAATGGGGATCATCATACTGACGCTCTCAAATGCGATCATATAGAGAAGCATGCAAGCTAAAACTCGACTCGGCTCTGAAATATCCAATCTAACAAACTGGTTGGCCAAGGCCTGAACATTCAATGTCAATGGCCTCTCCGCTGCCGGTAGATATGCTAAATTGCCCAAACTCTCTGACTTTCGGCTCAAGGCATGGGCCACCACAATGGCCTTCTCGAGATGATATAGAATGCTAATATCATAGCCTTAAGCAACTCTAACCACCTCCACTGCCATAAGTTAAGATTCTTCTATTTGAACAGATGTTGCAGACTCTGGTGGTCGATATAGACCTCACAAGGGACACCATATAAATAGTGCACCCAATTATTTAAGGCATGAACTATAGCTACTAATTCCAGGTCGTGGACAGGATAATTCTTCTCATGAACCTTCGGCTGTCTAGACGCATAAGAGATCACCCTACCGTCTTGCATCAACACTGCATTGTGGCCAACACGTGACGCATCACAGTACACAGTGTAAGGCCTCGAACCCGGCAACACCAATATTGGGGCTGTAGTCAAAGTAGTCTTGAGCTTTTGAAAGCTCTCCTCACACTCCTCGGTCCATCTGAACGGAGCCCCCTTCTGGGTCAATCTAGTCATAGGTGCAGCAATAGATGAGAAACCCACTACGAAATGATGGTAATACCCCACCAAGCCAAGAAAATCTAGATCTCAGTAGCTGAATATTGTCTGGGCCAACTCTACACCGCTTCAATCTTCTTTGAATCTACCTTGATCCCCTCACTCAACACCACATGACCCAAAAACGCCACCAAATCAAATGAGAATTCACACTTTGAAAATTTTGCATACAACTTCTTTTTCCCTCAAGGTTTGGAGCGCGGGTGTTGTTCATGATCCTCCCGGCTCAAAGAGTACACCAAGATGTCGTAAATAAACACAATGACGAATGAATCAAGATAGGGTTGGAAGACATTGTTCATCAAGTGCATAAATGTTGCTGGGGCATTGGTCAGCCCAAATGACATCACAAAGAACTCGTAGTCACCATACCGAGTCCTAAAAGTAGTCTTCGAAATATCCGAATCCCGAATCTTCAGCTGGTGATAGCCTGACCGCAAACCAATATTCGACAACACTCTGGCACCCTGTAGCTGATCAAATAGGTTATCAATGTGTGGCAATAGATACCTATTCTTCACTGTAACCTTGTTCAACTGCTGATAATCAATATACATGCGTATAGAAACATCCTTCTTCTTTACAAACAAGAGCGGAGCACCACCAAGGTGATACATTAGGCCAAATGAAACCCTTATAAAGTACCTCGTGCAACTGCTCTCTTATAACTCCTTCAACTCCGCTGGGGCCATATGATATGGTGGAATAGAAATGGGCTGAGCGCCCAGTAACAAGTAAATACCAAAATCGATATCTCTATCGGACGGCATGCTCGAAAGATCGGCCGGAAATACATCTGGATAGTCTCTCACAATTTAATCTAACTCAATGATAGGAGTATCAACACTGACATCTCTCACAAAGGCTAGGTATGCATCATACCCCTTCCCAACCATCTGATGTGCCTTAAGGAAGGACACAACCCTGCTAGGAACATAATCCAAAGTACCCCTCCACTCCAACCGTGGTAAACCTGGCAAAGCCAACGCCACCGTCTTGGTGTGACAATCAAGAATAGCATGATAGGGCGACAACCAGTCCATGCCCAAAATAACATCAAAGTCTACCATACTAAGCAACAATTGATCAACTCTAGTCTCAAAACCACCAATAATGATTAAACACGACCAATACACATGGTCAACAACAATAGAGTCTCCCATAGGCGTGGACACATAAACAGGAGAACTCAAAGAATCACGAGATATACCCAAATACGAAGCAAAGTAAGATGATACATATGAATAAATGGAGCCTGGATCAAATAACCCTGATGCATCTCTATGACAAACTGGAACAATACCTGTGATAGATGCATCTGATGCAACGGCCTCCGTCCTACTCGGAAAAGCATAACATCTGTCCTGGCCTCCCCCTCTAGGGCGACCCCTACCCGCCTGACCTCCACCCTTACCTGGCTGTGCAGGTGGAGCAGCAACTGGTGCGGTAACCACGGCCTGAGAAATCTAGAGACCCTATGGAATACGTGGAGCCTGAGTAGTCTGTGGAGGCGCACCCCTACTGAGTTTGGGGAAGTCCCTCACCATATGACGAGCATCACCACACTCAAAATAAGCTCTCGAAGGACGTGGCTGCTGAAACAAGCTCGGGCCTAGTAAGCTGGACTGACCGCTGAAAGCACCCCGTACAGGAGGTGCACAAGACATTAGCGGTGCATAATGGGCAAACTGAGACCTAGGAGTAGCTAGAATACCACTGGAAGTTTGAAGTGCTGAATGAACTGGACGGGTCACGTAGCATCTACCATGACGGGCTAGAATTGGGGCATGGGCACCACTATATCCGCTAGAATCTCGAGACCTCTTGGCCTCCTGGTCCTCTCTCTCCCAGCCCCGCATACCCTCTAATCTCCATGTGATCTCTACCACGTGCTGATATGTGGTATTAGTATCCAACTCTCGAGTCATGCTGAATTTAATGCCATAGTTGAGCCCCTCGATAAATCGACGGACTCGCTCTCTGATTGTAGAAACTAAGGCAGGTGCATGTCTGGACAACTCGCTGAACCTGATAGCATATTCTGACGCAGTCATAGAACCATGGCGCAACTGCTCAAACTCCGCGCGCCATGCATCCCGAAGGCTCTGGGGAACAAACTCTCTTAGGAACATCTTTGAAAACCGAGCCAATGTGAGTGAAGCTGCAACAGCAGGGTCACCCTCCTCATAAGCCCCCCACCACTGGTACGCTGGTCCCGACAACTGGAAAGTAGTGAAAGCAACCCCGCTCGTCTCCACTACACCCGTGGTATGGATAATACGGTGGCACTTCTCCAGAAAGCCCGGTGCGTCCTCAGTAGCTAGGCTACTGAAAGTAGGAGGATGGTACTTCTTGTACCTCTCGAGACTGAGCTAATTCTCCTCAGATGTTGCTGCCCTACCCTCAAGCTGGACTGGGACAACCGACTGCACTGGTATAACCTCTGGGACCTGGTCAACATGGACTCGCTGCTCTAGGGTACGGGCTGCTAGGGTGTGTGCTCCTCCCCAGCCTGAGATGTGGCAGGTGCAAGTGGGATCAACTCCACCTAATCTAGAGTACCCAATATGCTCAGGAATTGGGCGAGAGTCTCTTGAAGTGCAGGGGTAGCAATAGGCGCCTCAAGTGCCTTCCCCCTAACTGGAGCTACTGGTGGCTCCTCTATCGCAACTCGGTAGGTGCTCTGGCTGCACCACGTGCCCCTTCTCGCGGCTCTAGCACAGACGCGGGTGTCTGATCATCGGATCCAGTGGTGCGTGTCCTCATCATCTGTGAGAGAATAGAAAGACAAAGTTTCAGAACTCGAAGTCAACAAATTCCCATGATAAAGAATCAAAGAAGTGAAGTTTTTCCTAACAACTTTATAGCCTCTCGAAGATAAGTACAGAAATCTCCGTACCGATCTACGAGACTCTACTAAACCTGCTCGTGACTCGTAACACCTATGAACCTAGAGCCCTCATACCAATTGTCACGACCCCAATTTCCCTCCGTAGGAGTCGTGATGGCACCTAATCTCTAAGATTAGGCAAGCCTAGCATACAAGCAAAATTTAACTAAAATAGTAACGAAACTTTTGATTTAAGCGGTGATACCAAGTCACAAGCTCCACAAGAGCATACTGAACATCCCTATACAACAGTACCTAATAAACGAAGAATGAAATAGAACTAGATAGAGGGTGACACCTAGTACTGCGGATGCTGGTAGGTATACCTTGTAGTCTCTGATCCAAGCTCGACTCACCGGTGCCTAGGCTTGTATGAAGTACTTGGATCCGCACAAAAAGATATGCAGAAGAGTAGCATGAGTAAACCACAATAGTACCTAGTAAGTATCAAGCCTAACCTCGGTAGAGTAGTGACGAGGTCAGGTCAAGACCCTACTGGAATAAATAAGAAAGCTGAACAGGTATATGACAGTATGATAATGAAAAATAAAGGAAATTATATAATGAAGAAATATAACAAGAATAGCTACAATAAAATAAAGCAATTAATACATCACGGAAGAAAACACGGAACAAGAATGCCAACGAATGCAATGCAAACAAAACACGAGTGATGTAATTGAAAGGTATCAACAAGATTCACTATCGAAGTCTCGCCTCGTAGTATCATTTCACAAATCAAATCATAGTATTTCCTTATATCACCGTGGGAGCATTATATTTAGTTTTGAAAATCATTTTCCCCAAACAGCCACCCGCGTTTTAGCCTGCCTTATCATAGTACGTGGCTTCAAGTAGTTCCCTTACTAGCAACACGCGTATCAAGCCCATCTTATCTCACCGCATGCGTCTCAACCCCAATCTTTATACCACTGCATGTGTATTAATATCACAACATATCACAAATCGCATCTCAAGTTCCCAATACCACAACTTGCCAAAGAAGTCAACAATAATAGTGTTTCCATAATAAATAGCCGATGGCTCAACCACAATATGTGCAAGAGTCTCAACAATAGCAGTCAAAAGTGAATCACTCAACAAAATTGTATTTCAACAAATTTACAACTTTGCCTCAATGTAAATCACAGCCTTTATAACTTCAACACAAAAAATTCAAAAATAAGATCTTCCAAGAAATAACAAATTCAAGTAAAGGAACTCAACGGTTAAATAATAAATAAGAAATTGAGAGAACAATAACTTCAACTAATCATGTAAAGACAATTAGCAAGTACGAGATAAGATAAGTATTAACAATGTCAAGTAAAGCATGTGAAGATAGACTAATGATAATAAATATAACATGTTATGGCAACTCAATTTAAGGCATGAAAGGAATCTACATAGCTAAAATCTATCAATTACCACATTTAGCATGTGTACACACTCATCAACTTGCGTACACGGCTTCCACATACAACAATAAACACAAAACAACACCAATTCTAAGGGGTAATTCCTCCACACAAAGTGAGACAAGACACTTACCTCAAAATACGCTAACTCCATCCACTAGTAAGCCTTTCCCGTGATTATCCAACTCCGAACGGCTCAAATCTAGCCAAAACAATTTCGTACCATAAATACAAACTACAGGAAGCTATTCTGAACTATAAAGTTGAAATCTTTAAAGAGAAACAAAAAGTCAACTAGAAACGTCAACCCCCGGCTCGCGTCTCGGAACCCGACCAAACTTACAAAGTCTAAACACCCATTCGATAACGAGTCTAACCATATAAAAATTACTCAAATCTGACCTCAAATCACCTTTCAAATCCCCAAAATTTGGTCTATGAAGTTTCACAATTTTTTCCCCAATTTTCCAACTCAAATCACTAATTAAATGACAAAAATAACATGGATTCATGTATACTAGCCAAATTCAAGTTAGAATCACTTGCCCCAATGATTTCCTTAAAAATCCGTCGAAATATCACCACAAATCGAGCTCTCTGAGTCAAAAGATGAAGAATGAATTTAAACCGTCGAACTTACCCTTTTCTGCCCAGCGATTTTCGCACATGCAAGCCATCAGCCGCATCTGCGGCTCCGCACCTGCGGAATTTGCGTCGCAGGTGCGGTCCTCACCTAAGCCCAGCCTCCTTCACTTTTGCAGACAACTGCTCGCTTCTGCGACCCGCTTCTGCGAAATTTCGACCGCACCTTCGATCCTTCACAAGCCCCTCCTAGTTCTGCTTTCGAGGATGAAAAGTTGCGCATGCGGTTGCGCATCTATGCCCGGGCGTCCGCACCTGCGACCCTTGCCTGGGCTAGCCCTTTCTTCTTCTGTGATGGCCAACACGCACCTGCGAGTCCGCACCTACAGCCACTCTCACCGCAAGTGCAATGACACCAAAACAACTGAAGCTTCAGCAAACAACTAAGT
Organism: Nicotiana obtusifolia; assembly: GCA_002018475.1. Lineage (NCBI taxonomy): Eukaryota > Viridiplantae > Streptophyta > Magnoliopsida > Solanales > Solanaceae > Nicotiana > Nicotiana obtusifolia. The sequence goes on along the minus strand of MCJB01048353.1, from coordinate 74,424 downwards.
CCAAAATTAGCTGATTTCAATCTGATTCACACCGGAGGCCCCCCAAGACCTCGTCCGAATATACAAACAAGTTCCAAAACACAAAACGGACCTACTCGAGGCCAAAAATTACATCAAACAACATCGATACTAGGAATCACAACCCAATTCAAGCCTAATGAATTGAAGAACATCCGAATTCCAAAACAAACGTCGAATCATTCCAAAACAATTCCGATTTACCTCAAATTTTGCATATAAGTTATAAACGACATAATGGAACTATTCCAAATTCCGGAATCCGACCCCTAAATCAACAAAGTCAACTCACGGTCAAACTTCTCAACCTTCCAAGCCTTCAACTTTCTAGCTTTTGACAATTCAAGCCGAAACGACCTACGGACCTCCAAATCAACATCCGGACACGCTCCTAAGTCCAAAATCGCCATAAGGAGCTATTGGAACAATCAAAACTCCATTCCAGAGTCGTCTATACAAAAGTCAAACTATGGTCAACTCTTTCAATTGAAACTTCCAACTTATGGACTATCCATCCCATTTCACTCTGAAACTCACCCGAAACCAAAACCAAACAAATTGGCAAGTCACATAACCACAATACAACATGGAGGAGGCAATAAGTAGGGGAACGGGACTAAAATACTCAAAACGATCGGCCAGGTCGTTACAAACACCTCAACTAATACCTATTGATCCGAGATTGGTCAAACAATGTGCAAATCAATCAAAATATACTCCAATGCTTATAATTTAGCAATCTATAGCAATCCCTAATTCCGCTCGAAAAGTCAACAAAGTCTATCCTTGGGCCCACGTGCCCGGATTCCAAAAAATTTTAGAAATAAACATTAATCATAACACCACGAAATCAAATATATTATTTATTCCCAATTCCATGTCCAATTTTGTAGTCAAAATTCAAAAATACCAAATTCTATGTTTCTTTCAAAATCTCACAATTTCGACCAATTTCTATATTTAAATCCTTGTAGAGTCCATGTAATTAACTTAAACTATGTAGAAATTACTTACCTTGCCATAGATGATAAAAATCTCCCCTTGAAGAGCTCCAAAAAATCGCCCATGGCATGAGAGAAGTGGATCAAATGAGCCAAAACCCGAAATAAATTGAAGTCTGCCCAGGCTTCTCCTCTTCGCGATCGCAAAAGAACCATCGCGAGGCAAAGGCCAAAAATACTGCTGCCCAGATTTCCTCTACGCGTTCACGAACAAAGGGTCAGGTTCGCAAAGCCTTCAAATCCTACTGCTTCGCGTTCACGGTATAAGCGCCGCGTTCACGAAGGCTTAACGGCTCCAGGTCCCCCAGCTCCCCATCCTTCTATGCGTTCGCAACTTCCTGTCACGTTCACGAAGAGTAACCCAGCTCCTTCTCCGCATTCGCAACCTCTTTGTGATGATCACGATGAACATTTTCCGGCCGTCAAAAAATTCTTCTTCGTGATCGTGCAAATCCACTCGCGATCACGAAGTACGACACCAACACCAGCAACTAGCAACATCAAAACACCCAAACTTGGTCCGAAACCACCCCGAATCACACCCGAGGCCCCCGAGATCCCGTCCAATCACACCAACAAGTCCCAATACCTTATCCAAACTTATCCAAAGGCTCGAAATGCCACGAATAACATCAAAATCATTAATCGATGATCAACGTCTTTCTTTCAACTTTAAAGGATTCAAACATCCACAAACGCATCCGAATCATACTTAAACATTCCGGAACGACGCCAAACTTCACGTACAAGTCATGACTCACGATACGAACATGTTCCAAGGCTCGAAACTCCAAACGGACATAGATAACGCCAAAGTCACTTTATATCAAACTTAGGAATTTCTAAAACCTTCAAAATGCCAACTTTCCACAATAAGCACTGAAATGCTCCTGAACCACCCGATAATCAACCAGAACATACGTCCAAGTCCAAAATCATCATACGAACCTATTGGAACCTTTAAATCTCGATTCCGAGATCATTTACTTAAAATTCAATCTTTGGTCAACTCTGAAACTTCCCTGAAACCAAAACCAAACACCCCGGCAAGTCACATAATCACAATACAATATAGAGGAGGCAATAAGTAGAGGAACGAGGCTAAAATAATCAAACCGACCGACAAGGTCATTACAAACACCTCAACCAATACCCATTGATCCGAGACTGGTCAAACAATATGCAAATCAATCAAAATATACTCCAATGCTTATAATTTAACAATCTATAGCAATCCCCAACTCCGCTCGAAAAGTCAACAAAGTCTACCCTTCGGCCAGCCCACGTGCCTGGATTCCAAAAATATTTAGTAATAAATATTACTCATAACACGACGAACTCAAATATATAATTTATTCCCTATTCCATGTCCAATTTCGTGGTCAAAATTCAAAATACCAAATTCTATGTTTCTTTCAAAATCTCACAATTTCTACCAATTTCGATATTTAAATCCTTGTAGAATCCATGTAATTAACTTAAAATATGTGGAAATTACTTACCTTGCCATAGATGATAAAAACCTCCCCTTGAAAAGCTCCAAAAAATCGCCTAAGGCATGAGAGAAGTGGATCAAATGAGCCAAAACCCGAAATAAATTCCCAAATTTCCTCTACGTGTTCGCGAACAAAGGGGCACGTTCATGAAGCCTTCAAATCCTAATGCTTCGCGTTCACGGTATAAGCACCGCGTTCACGAAGGCTTAACGGCTCCAGGTCCCCCGGCTCCCCATCCTTCTATGCATTCGTGACTTCATGTCACGTTCGCGAAGAGAATCCCAGCTCCTTCTCCGCGTTCGCGACCTCTTTATCGCATTTGCGATGAATATTTTCCAGCCGTCCAAAAATTCTTCTTCGTGATCGCCAGTCAACTCGTGATCACAAAGCACAACACCAGTACCAGCAACCAGCAACATCAAAACACTGAAACCACCCCGAATCACACCCAAGGCCCCGAGACCCTGTCCAATCGCACCAACAAGTCCCAATACCTTATCTGAACTTATCCAAAGGCTCGAAAAGCCACAAATAACATCAAAATCATTAATCGATGATCAAAATCTTTCTTTCAAATTTCAAGAATTCAAACATCGACGAACGCATTCAAACCATACTTAAACATTCCGGAATGACATCAAACTTCACGTACAAGTCATGACTCACGATATGAACCTATTCCAAGGCTCGGAACTCCAACCGGACACCGATAACGCCAAAGTCACTTCATATCAAACTTAGAAATTTTTAAAACCTTCAAAATGCCAACTTTCCACAATAAGCACTGAAATGCTTCTGAACCACCCGATACTCAACCCGAACATACTCCCAAGTCCGACTCATCATACGAACCTATTGGAACCTTCAAATCTCGATTCCGAGGTCATTTACTTAAAAGTCAATCCTTGGTCACTCTTCCTACTTAAAGCTTTCGAATTGAGAATTTTCTTTCTGAATCAACTCCGAACTTCCCGAAATTCAATTCTGACCACACGTACAAATCATATAACATGACGTGAATCTATTCAAGGCCTCAAACTGCCGAACAACGTGCTAGAGCTCAAAACCACAGGTCGAGTCATTACATTCTCCCCCACTTAAACATGTGTTCATCCTCGAATGTGCCAAGAACCGCTCCAGAATTTCCCAAACCACTGTTTAACACCTCGTGCATCTAACCGTGCCACCACAACCCATGTGAGTACATTAGCTCAAGCCTGACTGAAGATCATTCCTTTTACCTTAGCCAACAAGCCTTAGAACCAAATTCCAATATTTGGAATTCTCCACGAGACCTGATTCTGACATAAGAATACTGTATAAATCTCAACCCGTTGTACAAAATATGATCATGCACCCATGCTGAAACCACACATGCACCGCATAATTCGTATGCCCATAATAAGATTCTCCAACTGTAGAAGCTACAAATTCACTAACCTGATGCCCGTAGTATACCTCATAACACGTATAAGCCCTGATCCAACCCTCGTGATACTGTAATCGATGAAAATGACCCGTAGAAGCTCAAAACCACCTGCCAAATCAATAAGTCATGGAGTCTCTCCGCTTAACAAGGACCATTTCCTCATTCTCAACTGAATAGTGATATTTACTCTTTAATATGCCTTACTTAAATCTGATCGCACTGATTTCAGGTCCAATGACCTCATCTCACCCAATACAAGCTGCTGGGGCAATAAGCCACCTCAAACACCATTAAAATCTCATATGACGCCATCAATGCGCCAATGAGCTACAACTCAAATATGACCCATAAGAAATAATGAACTCTGGCAAAGAACTACCTAGCCCGCGTAACGAATAAAACGGCCAAACAGATGCTATGAACCTACTTCAAATATGAGAAACAAGGCACACAAAATAAGTATAAGGAACCGTACTCAACATATCACTGTTGCAGCGTGCAACCCGATCTACACATGATGCTGTTGCGGCGTGCAACCCGATCCAAACATGATACCCGTGGCAGCGTGCCACCCGATCCACACATAACAATCAATAGGGAAATACCCATGAAGCCAAAATGCTCATTCTCACGAAATGTCCGAATATCGACCTCAAGCACACCAAGTGCGTAAATACAACCCTGTTAGATGGATTGTGCCATGCGCTACTAAACTCAAGCACGACTAAGGTGCAATAAACGACCTACGCTTCGAGAGCCATCTTGCTCATATAACGCAACAAGCTACGCGGAATCACAACACATATGCGAATAGTCAAGCCGTCTCACAACCCACATAGCATAATAGAGTATTACATAGAATAGCTGATGACAGGAATAACATCCAATGCCCAAAGACTCCTCCATAAGAAATGCTATGCTGAATGAACACATTCGACCTGATGTAGGCCTCAAGCCAATTCCGCTCATTCCATACTGGGCCAATAACCTTTCAAGGATCCGCAGTGACCCTATTCATGACACACACGAGTAGCCGTCCAATCCGAAACAAACTCCCACAATAGAGCACCTCTTTGACATAAACTATCCCATTAGCGACGGTACCAGAATCTCCGACAATCAAATGACTAACACGTCACACTTATATGATCTTCCTGTGCATATGCTCCCACAACCTTCCGCACCAAGTAGAAAAATCTAAACATCAACGGCCGTCAACCATGCTATTTCTATAGTACTAGTCAAGCATCCGCATTTCAATACCCAACACTTCTATAAATAAACAGACCACCTTAAGGCTGCCTAAAAATACTACCAACATACTTTGAACATCTGAAATCCTCCCCCGCTCATCCGAGCTTGTGACATTCTTATCAACACCAAACCGCAATCTTGATCCTCAACTTCCAATTGTTATACCGCTCACTGCACCTATCATGCCACTATGCTAGAGTACAAGAATTTCATCATAACCCCTGAACCACCAATAGAATAAGCACTTCATCAGCTAGAGCCCTTTCACTCACACATTTCAGAAGAACAATTTCAACAACAACCGAATTCCCATAACCGTGGAAAATGCAAACCTCCAAGTCGTAGTCTAAACCACCATAACTCTTCCGAGATCCATTTACACATAATAAGGCCATCAGAATCAAATACCTTCAAATATATCAAATTATGGTGGCTGTCAAGCCCGCATGTACAGCCACGAATCACCTGTCTAACTTAACACGCCGAAGGAACTAATCATTTCCACAACCATGTTGATTCAAACCATTACTTACTGACTCAACTTCTTCCAATTTACTCTTGAATTGCTTTTGAAATAATAGTTCTATTCAAACACATAACGGACCCCAAACTACACTCATCCCGAGTGACCCAAATCATGAGACTACATCGTCTCAATACCCATCAGCCATCTCATACCCTTCTCATGCACTCCATAGTATCTCCAGCGGATACACCCATTCTGGAAGAACTCCTGCGAATCTGAAGTTGTTTCTCCTATCTCTCTAACATTGCACCGTAGACCCGATGATAACATAGAAATTCTCCAAGCATTCTTCACAATTTGCTACAAAACCTAGTCCTCCACCACATATTGAACCCAAAATCCTTAAACATCGCACTTTAATTCTTGAACCCACTAGAACCATTGTTGATAGTCACCCACTCTGACCTGGTCCCGAATATATAACCAAACTCTAGTGCTTTGTTAGCATATGAGAACTCCCAAAGAAGCAAACGGATGAATTCCTTTCCTTGTACGTAACATCCATAAGAAGCATGCTCTGAGTCATCCTAAAATCTGCACACGAATCATGAGGTGAAATGTAGCACACATACATCAAATTCCTTGCCCAAAATACCCTCGATGTTTCCTCCCCTTGGTTGTAACTAATCTGCAAATGTATTGACAACCCGATACTATCAAGGCACAAACCCACGTGACCGAATCATAGCCGGTGGGCTCCCCACTTAGCCTTAAGCTATAATCACATAAATCCAGAATTCACACTAATTCCTACTTCTCAGTTACCATGATCTCGCACACTTAACTTGCCAAATTTCTTGCAATCTCTTGTTAAATTTTTCATGAAACATTCGGAATTATCAGCCACCATCTCACATTCAACTTCTTGATAGTCGTACCATCTTCTTCAAGTTTTTGAAGTCCGCATCGTAGTACATGCCTCCCGCTAGGTAGAAAGTAGAACTCTTCATAGGAACTTCATCAAAATCACGCAACCGCTAACCTGCTCACAGAAGATATCCCACCTAAGTAATTCCCCATCGACATCTTCCAATGACATTGCTCTGGTTACAACTACCACAAAATCAGTAAACCCTCCTGAGCCCATGCTCGTCCACCACTGTAAGAGCCCGTTCATTCCCCTTTACTATCAACTGAAGGTCCAATTATACGTTCCAAAAATCGAAGTCATGTTGCATCCCAAAATGATAATCAAGCTTCCACACCCCTATTCATCCCCAGCAAACTCATTTTCGTCATATTCAACCTCCCTTAGTACAGTAGCCACCATCCAATATGAGATTTATAGACTTAGTTGTTGTTCACTATGATTCCCAAATAGCTCTAAACTTTCTCAAAGCAGGTGGCTATCATACCACAAAATCCAAAAGCTACTCTGCCACTCCCACTTCGGTTAAACCATCTCTTTAAGCAACTAATCGACCTCTGTGTTTATACTTAACCTGCTAGCAATTCAACCACCACAAGACACCTCCCACCATGTCCTTCCTCCTCCTTCGCTGCCAAAATGCTGCCTCTAATCATAATCCATCTTTGTAGCACTTGAACGGATAAACTGCCACCAACTTTGAGCTTCCATAAAGATCATCTCTCTCGATCCATCAATATTAGAGACACTGATACCCTGAAGCCACTATACGTTTCCATCTCTGGTAACCGCTGCTTAGGCACCTTTCCATAACATCTTGCCCCCAAGACAATTCAAATGAGATCATAACACCGATGAGCCTTAATACGTTCCAACAAGGACGACGACACCACATCACAAATGAAAATTCCACCATGTCCGAGAATCTCAAGTCTCACTACTCCCTCTACCAAGGCCTGAACACCCTTGGTCCGATTGCCTTTCCTTTGCTGTAATTAAATGTTAAACCTCTAAACCATGAACCGAGTAATCCTCCTTTCTAGTCATTCACTGCCTCAACACATAAATAAGCACTCTACTATTTACACCAATATTGTGCGATAACAACGCATAAACATCATAATACACTGTGCATAGCCTCGAAACCATAGGCAATACTAACACTGGGCTGAAACAACTGAACACCCGTCCACAAGGAGACGATAATAGCCTGCCAGAATACATAGATAGAAAACATCCTGCACTATATCTGCAATACCACTACAACTTCCCGATGCCCACTTTATACAAGCTCCCATCATCGTATAAGAATGAGTAGGAAGTGAAGTGAAGGCATAGCCTTCAATGAATCAAATCGCACGACGTGGAATCAAGAAGGGAAATGCTCCTAACAACCTTGTAGCCTCTCGAAGATAAGTATAGACATCTCTGTACCGATCCGCAAGACTCTACTAAACTCACTCATGACTTGTGAGACCCAAATGAACCTAGAGCTCTGATACCTAGCTGTCACGACCTAATTCCCACTATAGGTCATGATGGCGCCCAATGTCGCCGTTAGGCAAGCCAACAGTGAAATACCAACTCAATTATTCATTTTATTATTTTTTAAATCATGAATATATTTATTATATAAATGAATTAATGCATTGAAATTGTGTAAAACATACAATTTAAGTAGAATAAATAATAAAAGTGTGTCAATGCTAAGCAAACCGCAATTAAATTCTAGAACATCCCCAAAACCCGGTGTTACAAGTACATGTGCATCTACTAGGAAGTACAATGACTATACAACATCTATATACAAATTGACAGGATAAACTAAATAATTATGATGGAGACTCTAAAGGCTATGGTGCGTAGCATAGGAAGCAGCTCACCATAAAGTCCCCTCAGCAGCTGCACCTACGCGCCAGGATGACCACTAAATGAACATGTTAGATCCTATATGTTAAGTGCAGAAGTGTAGCATGAGTACGTAAATCAACGCATACCCAGTAAGTATCTAGCCTAACCCCGGAGAAGTAGTGGCGAGAGGTCGACATCGACACTCACTAGGTCCAATAAATAAAATGCATGAATCATAAGCAGGCATAAAATACAACAGGGTCAATATAATAGGGAACCATAATGAAATCCGTTAACAAATATTATCAGTTTAGATATCCCCAAGCACCACATGCTATCTCAACAAATAAGAACCATCAATTAGATATCTAATCTCAAGTCATAAAGACAATATTACGTAATTTCCAAGTTTAATTAAGAGGGTAATCTCATGGTTATTCGGACTCCGAGCGTTTTTATGCACGAATTATGTCGAGGTCATTTGGCCCGATCGAAAGTCATGTACATACACTGCTGAGGTCGTACGATCCGATCAATGGATGCATCTCATACATACATATACTGCTGAGGCTTCGGCCCGATCCCCAGGAAGAAAAGAAACTTATCGAATTACGGACAACATGTTTGCAATATATAAACGGGTACGCAAAGTAATCGTGACCTTTACTAATTTTCGAATATCTTGCCAACCACTCAAGGTAATGAAATTTGATCAAACATGATCTCTAATCACATTTCATTTATAAGTCTTAGATAATTAACTAACAAGTTGAACTCAGATAATACAAATATTGCATGATAAAGTCCTAAGTCTACCCGGACATAATATGATATTAGCTGCATACGAACTCTCGTCACCTCATGCATACGTGTCCCCTACAACAAGTAGAACATAACAAATATACACCTACAGGGTAGTTTTCTCCTCACAAGGTTAGACATGAGACTTAGCTCGCTCCGAAGTTCCATAACAGGCTCTAATGCCCCTCTAACACCTCACTAATGTTCATCAATCCAAAACTAGTCAAACGACGTGCAAATAAATCAAAATATACTCCAATGCTTATAATTTAACAATTTATAGCAATCCTCAACTCTGCTCGAAAAGTCAACAAACTCCACCCTCGGGCCACTTGCCCGGATTCCAAAACTTTTCGAAAATAAATAATACCCATAACACCACGAACTCAAATATATAATGTATTACCAATTTCATGTCCAATTTCGTGATCAAAATTCAAAAGTACCAAATTCCAAGTTTCTTTCAAAATCTCACAATTTCTACCAATTTCCATGTTTAAATCCTCGTAGAATCCATGTAATTAACTTACAATATGTGAAAATTATTTACCTTGCCATATATGATGAAAATCTCCCCTTGAAGAGCTCCAAAAAATCACCAAAACCATGAGAGAAGTGGAAGAAATGAGTTGAAACGCGAAATAAGTTGAAGTCTGCCTAGGCTTTTCCTCTTCGCAATCGTAGAAGAACCATCACGATCGCGAAGGCCAAAAATACTGCTGCCCAAATTTCCTCTACGTGTTTGCGACAAAAGGGTCGCGTTTGCGAAGCCTGCAAATCCTACTGCTTCATGTTCACAGTATAAGCACCATGTTCGCGAGGCGTAACGGCTCCAGGTCCCCCGGCTCCCCATCCTTCTATGCGTTTGCGACTCCCTGTCGCGTTCGCGAAGGGTAACCCAGCTCCTTCTCCACGTTCGCGACCTCTTTGTCGCATTCACAACGAACATTTTCAAGCTGTCCAAAAATTCTTCTTCGCAATCTCGCAAGTCCACTCGCGATCGCGAAGCATGACACCAGCACCAGAAACCAATAGCATCCAAACACTCAAACTTGGTCCGAAACCACCCCGATCACACTGAAGCCCGAGGTACCCCATCCAATCACACCACCAAGTCTCAATACCTTATCTAAACTTATCCAAAGACTCGAAATGCCAAGAATAACATCAAAATAGTGAATCGGCGATCAATATCTTTCTTTCAACTTTTAAACCTTCAAACTTCAACGAACGCGTCCAAATCATACTTAAACATTCTGGAATGACGCCAAACTTCACGTACCAGTCATGAATCACGATACGAACCTATTTCAAAGCTCAGAATTTCAAACGGACACCGATAACGCCAAATTCTACTTCATATCAAACATAAAAATTTTTAAAACCTTCAAAATGTCAATTTTCCACAATAAGCGCTGAAATGCTCCCGAACCACCCGATACTCAACTTGAACATATGCACAAGTACAAATCATCATGCGAACCTATTGGAACCTTTCAAAATCATAATTTCTAGGTCATTTACTCAAAAGTCAAACCTTGGTCAACTCTTCCAACTTAAAGCTTCCGAATTGAGAATTTTCTGTCGCAATCATCTTCGAGCTTTCCAAAATTCAATTCCAACCACACGTACAAGTCATGAAACATGAATTAAAGCTACTCAAGGTCTCAAACCTCTGAACGACGCGTTAGAACTCAAAATGACCGGTCGAGTCATTACACATTGATTGGGTTCAATCATCTTTTCAGTTTTTTCGAATAAGACGGCATATATTATTCGGGGAGTTTGTTTTTTGTGTTGTTCCTAGTTCACTAGGTATGCTCTGGTCTTTAATTATCCCTCAGCAAATTTTTGTCGCCATATTGACAACTATCTTTTCTAGTGCTTTATTTACCAATTTTATGGTTACTTTTACAAGCCTTGATGGACTTCTGAATCAGCCACGTCTGGAGTCCTCAACTGTCTTTGAGCTCAAGCTTATGCTTGAAAATAATTAGGGATTAGCTCAAACAGTTCTAAAAGTCTTGTTGCATTAAATACTCAAGTATTCTCATGCTAAAGAACATGATGAGGTTTCAATCCTCTTCAAGATTGACAAGGCATAGTATTGTGAATGCTCATTAAATAAGCATTCTCAAAAACAGATTTCACATTTTATCGATCATAATTTTGTGTTATTATCGGATAACAAGCTGATAAAATATGTGTATGCAAGCTGGCTCGAATATCAAAAAGGTCCAAAGCGGTCAATACGTACCATAGGCTTGGGTCGTGACAAATATGGTATTAGAGCCGAATCTCCCTCAATATGATGGTGAGGCAAACCTCAACGAGGACACCTGAATCCCAAGGGGGAGTGAATGTGATGCCCATAACGGAGGGCAGACTGATGAGGGCGAGTCAAGCAAGACTGGCAGGCTTCTAGGCTGCAAGCTTCTGAAGAAACGGTGCACATGTCACCTTAGGTGAATCCCACATCGGAATGGGAGAGGAATGTGATGAGCTTTATAAGACATGAAACAAGTTCACATGATACGAGCGCTTTTGGGACTCGAGGTGGCGTAGCCCGAAAGACAAATTTGTGTGAGCCTAGTGTAAAGCGGACAATACGTGTCATAGGCTTGGTCGAGCTATATGTTTTTAACAGGTTTAAATGCTCTTTAGTCCCTATAGACTTCTTCATATTAGGATGACCAACATAGAGGACGAAGAGTGACGTGGATCATTACTTAGATAGAGTTTCAAGCCTTGACTTGATAGGCAACATTAAGGGAGACTAGAATAAATCCAGTGATCATCACCATCTATTTGCATGAAGGCTTGTTTGACTGGAAGTAAAAAAAAAATCACAGGTTGAGCCGAGTCAAAGTTCTTTCGACCACGTCAGTAATATTGTTCCCTTCTTCTAGCATACACGAAGAGGATCTCACTTCCTTTGGAGAAGCAAAATCACTTATTGAATTGGATGATACTTGAAGCACTTGTTGTCTTAAAACTTTGACTTTGCTCCTTTTGATTTGGCCAACATCTTCATGGAAACTCCAAGCCGCTTTTGGACTCAAATCTAGGATTAAACTTTATCGGAGCCATCTTGGTATTCTTGAACTTTGTGGAAAAGAGATGAAAGGTAAAGATATTCCACTTTGCCTTTCAACATTTGTAACACCAAATTTTGTATTTGAAAAATTAAAAGCAAGAAAAATATAGTGATTTTTAATTTTCATAAATTATGCGAATTTTAGTTTTTAGACCATTTTACATCAAAAATTGTAACGTCCCATTCTCCTCCTCGTGACCATCAACTCAAGGGCTCGACAACATGTGCTTGAATTGATGGGCTAGAAAAAAATTTAAAAAAATTTAACCCACTATTAATCTAAGTATACCAGCTAGAAAAAAATTTAAAAAATATTCAACCGACTGTTAATGTAAAAATTCCAATTTATATGGCTTAAATCCAATAACTTTTGATGCTTACAACGCTAGGGAGACATAATCTTCTAGCTATATATGTCAGAATTTTAGTATCAAACTAAAATCATTAGTTGAGGTGTACTTCTGATCATTATAATTCGATCTGCCAATGCGTACTTTTATTACCAATATGGAATATATTATACATCTCTCACAATAAATAGAGATACAAACAGTAAATTAGTTAGTTGGCATATCGTTGTAACATCATTAATTCATACTCTAAATTTGTAGGTCAAAGTTTACATTCATGCCGAATCTGACTCGTTATAGGAAGTATTTTAAGTTTAAGAAAAGGCAAACTAAGCACTTTTAATTTTTCCATCTTTATTTTGTGAAATACAGCTGCTTAATTGTTTTCACATCGAAAAAATGTAATGTTGCTGTTTATAACTGCATCGACAGTGTAATAATAGTTGCCTTTTGTTTCATAAATGATAATACATTCACCAAAATCTTAAAGTCCCTCATTAATTTATTTCCTTGTCCTAAATGGAATAGAAATAAATAAGATGCACGGATTCAAATAGGAAAATAGCTGTGCAAAAGATCAGAATGTAATTTCAAAATCTGTCCTGATCCAAATAAAAACCCTTTCCTAGTTTGGAAGGCTTTGTTTGGCTTTGTATTAAATTATTAGATTTAATCACTGTCCTAATCATAATTATAGTTGGTTGTGTAAGGAAATTTGAACTAAATCTTTTTTGTTAAAGAAAAATCATTTTCCTAATCATAATTTTATTTGGTTATGTTATTTAAAAGTTGCGGCTAATAAACGATAAAATGGTGAAAAAAATAAAATAATAAACGACAAAAATAAATTACTTTAACAGTATGAATTTGAATTATTGAATTAATATTTTTGACTAAATTAGTTTATAACTAAATAATCACAAATCACAATGCACATTATGCTATTGTATAAAAAATAATTTATATAGCTGATAATTAACATTACTTCTTCAATGAAGCTAATTACCTTGAACAAAAATCTCCCAACGATCAGGCATACTCGAGAGCATTGACAAGGTTACACGTAGTTATATATAGTGATTTTGTACAATTCAAAATATTAATAAGATAAAACCAACATTTCCTAACCATTATCCCTAACACGATCTTTATAAAGTTACACATGCAATCCAAAGGTGTCCATCTTTTTTTGCTTTTCTTTTTTTAAGAAAATGCTTTCGTTCTTTTTCCCATTTCTCTTCAAGTTAAGTTAAGTTTACATAATATTTTCAGCAAACAAAGACTAGTAGAAATTAAGGAGTAAACAAAACCTTAAAACCGTTTTCTAATTATAGTTTTGTTTTGAGTGGGATTAGCTGAATCCAAGGAAGACTTTCAAATTCTTGCGCGATTCTCTCTTCCTCTCCTCTCTATACCACTACTTATAAATATAATCAACAGCCCCCCACGTACCAACCCACGACCCTTGATCAGTTTCTTTCTTTGGGATCTTTCTTTCTTCCTTTCAATTCAATTATATTATATTTGAAAGAACCCAAAGAAGGAAAGAAGAAGAACAGAGTAGTCTGTGTGTGTGTGCGAATATACGATAGAATGGTGGAGGCAGATAACGAGGTTCTTTCAACAGAATATGCGTTTAAGGACAAAGAGGTACCGCCATGGGAGAAGCAAATAACATTGAGGGCAATGGTGACTGGCCTGATTCTGAGCGTCGTGTTCAACTTCATTGTCTGCAAGCTGAATCTCACGACAGGCGTTATCCCATCTCTTAACGTGGCGGCGGGGCTCTTGGGATTCGCCATGATTAGGTCGTGGACTGCTGTTATTGAGAAGTTTGGGAAATTGAAGCAGCCTTTTACTAGGCAAGAGAATACCGTCATTCAGACCTGCGTTGTTGCTTCTTCTGGCATTGCTTTTAGTAGTATGTCTAATTTCCCTCTCTCTTATTTTTCTTTTTTTTTTTCCCTTTTAATTTTCTCTCTTAGTTACATTCTAATGTTTTATTAATTGAAGACCTGTATTATATATGCTTCAATCTTGATGAGACATGAATGAGATCTGCCTTAAAAGTTAAATAAACATAGTAATAGTATATTCATAATCTAAAGTGAAAAAAATAAAATTTAGAAAATAAGAATTAAGTCTATGATTAACTAATGGTGAGTCACCTTCACATCTTCGTGTTTTTTTTATTCTTTTCAGATAGTAATAGTATATTCGTATTATAATCGGGGAAAAAGAAGGAAATCTATAATAATTAATGAAACATCATTCTTTATTCCAGTGGCAAGTTTATAAATATTTCAAACATGTAATTCCTCTGTGCATGGAGTTAGAAAACTGTTACCCCTGCAGCTATGCTATGTAACACTGTTCCTCCATCATTTCCAATATTTATTGAAGTCAAATGAAGTATTTTAAACGCTGTTTTGGATCATATGTAATAGGGAGTATTTGTTTTCAAATATTTTGACAATAGACTTATATTATTTGGTCAAATTATATTAATTTCAGGTGGGACAGCAAGTTATATTTTAGGAATGGATCCATTCATAGCAGCTCAGGCAGATGCAGGAAATACCCCAAATAATACTAAGAAGCTTGCTATTAGTTGGATGCTTCCCTATCTTCTTGTTGTCAGTTTTGCTGGTCTCTTCTCAATTGTCGCACTAAGGAAGATGATGATAATGAAGTACAAGTTGACATATCCAAGTGGAACTGCTACCGCATATCTTATCAACTGTTTCCACACTCCTAAAGGAGCAAAGTTGGCCAAGAAACAAGTTGGTTCCTTAATCAAATCCTTTGGCTTCAGCTTTATATTTGGGGCTGTTCAATGGATATTTGCACGTGAAGAAGGCTGCGGATTTGGTAGCTTGCCTACATTTGGTTTCCAAGCCTATGCCAAAAAGTTCTACTTTGATTTTTCCTCAACATATGTTGGAGTTGGTATGCTTTGCCCCTACATGGTTAATGTTTCATTGCTAATTGGTGCCATAGTTTCATGGGCTATCATGTGGCCAATGATTGAAGCAAAGAAAGGCGACTGGTACTCTGCTCAATTATCCGCAGCTAGTCTTCATGGTATCCAAGGATATCGGGTAAATTTACTATCTACAACATTCTTTATATATAGTTGTTCCAATTTCGCTTTTTGATCTTTAAAAGAAAGATATAGAATGACACGATCTGTTATGAATTATCTTTTTAGGATTTAGGAGTAAGAAATAATATAAGAAAACTAGCTCGAGGAAAAGGAAACCTGAAGTATGTCTTTTTATCTAAATCAGAAATTTAAGATGTTATCCTAAGTTGATTAATATGATTCGCACTTCACATATTCTGCTTGGTTATACCTATTTCAACTCTTTTGTTCAAATAGTTATTGTTTGTGTTGGTTGTTATTTCAATCTTTTGTTCATAGGGTGATATTCTTACACTCTACTATCACCTATTCTAAACAGGTATTTATTGCAATTTCCATGATGCTTGGAGATGGTCTATTTCATTTTGCCTACATGTTGGTGGTCACAGTCTTAAGCTTCAGAAATAGGAAATCAGGACAGGAAGATTCTTCAAGTGAAGAGTCCTTAGAAGACTATGACAAGAAGAGACAAAACGAGTACTTCTTGAAAGACCAGATCCCCAACTGGGCAGCCATTGGCGGATACGTTGGTATTGCAATTATATCTATCATTGTCGTACCAATTATCTTCCACTCACTGAAATGGTATCACATTCTGGTTGCCTATTTAATTGCTCCAATTTTGGCCTTCTGCAACTCTTATGGAAGTGGCCTCACTGATTGGTCCCTGGCCTCAAATTACGGAAAAATTGCAATTCTTACATTTAGTTATTGGGTTGGTTTGCAAAATGGCGGAGTGATTGCTGGTCTCGCTTCTTGTGGTTTGATGATGAGTATACTAGATACAGCTGCTGGCTTAATGGGAGATTTTAAGACTGGTTATTTAACTCTTACATCGCCCCGTTCCATGTTCTTTAGCCAAGTTATAGGAACTGCCATGGGCTGTGTGATAACCCCTCTAGTCTTCTGGATTTTCAACAGTGCCTATCGTTTGGGTGATCCGGAAGGTGCATACCCTGCACCATATGCATCAATGTATCGTGGAATCGCGCTACTTGGGGTTGAAGGTTTTGGAAGTCTCCCCAAGCATTGCCTCAGGCTATCTGTTTGGTTCTTTGTGGCTGCTATTGTGATCAACCTACTGACTCAGCTGCTGAAAGAATTCGAGACCAAGTATGGAATTTATCGATTTGTTCCGAGTCCAATGTGCATGGCGATACCATTTTACCTTGGAGGGTACTTTGCCATTGACATGTGTGTAGGGTCATTAATCCTATTCATTTGGCAAATGGTGAACAAGCAGAAAGCAAAGGATTTTGGACCTGCATTGGCTTCTGGTCTCATATGTGGTGAGTCCTTGTGGGGAATTCCAGCATCTGTTCTTGCTCTGGCTGGTGTGAAAGCTCCATTTTGCATGAAAGTTCGTCATGGTGGTGCTTGATTATAGTCCCATATTAATTCCTACTTCTGTCATTGTACAAATTTAGTCTTTGATTGTTTTCAGCAGTCTAAATTTGGTTATTTTAGTCCCAGCATAACATGTTTTTAATATGTGTATTTTACTCCATTATTTACTAGCATTAAGACAGGTTGTGTTTCTGTTCTTGTCGTTTTTGACTTTCTAGATATATTTTCTTTGTTTTAAATCTCGTTGCTATATGATTTTAGTTAGTAATGTCAATGTACTGTGTAGTTCCTAATATATCTTCTTTGATGTATGTAATGAAGATCTTAGTCCTGCATTATCTTCCATAATGATAGTCAGCTGTTTTTAGCTTTGAAATATGTAAAAAATGTTAACGAATTTCTTTTCTTTTAAGTAACTAGTTCATTTGTACGTGCTTTGTACATGTATATTGAGTCATGTAATACACTATTATAAAATTATATTAATATTATTAAGAAAATTATATAAATAATTGTACATCACAGAATAACGTGGAAGGTTCCGTCAATGATCAATGTGGATCGCATATGGTGACTTGTTTGTCAAGGTCAAAATGATTTACTACTAGAAAACTGCCAAAAATTGTCCATGAAAACCGATCGAAATCGGTCGGAAATATTAGAAAATCGAGCGATTTTCGAACGATTGTAATTCGTCATAACAATAGTAGTCGCTAAGCTGTGGCAACCAAAGACGGTCGCAATTTTCCGACCAAGTCGATCGGTTAATTCAACATTTGGTTGACCACTTTAACTGACAACATTTGTTGGAAAAATAAATATACCGGCCGAAATCGATCGGTATTATTTAATTTATTTTTTATTTACTTTTCAAAATAACGACCGATTTCGGTCGGAAATATAATTATATGATAATTTTGTATATTTTTTAAATTTTAACAGACTGACCGAAATCGGTCGGAATAATTAAAAAATAAATTTAAAAAAAATGTTATTTTTGACACTTCGGTCGGTAATTTCAAATTTCTGCAGATTTTACCGATCGAAGTCGATCGAAAATGATGAATTTTTGGGTTTTAATATGAGAATTCCGACCGAAATCGATCGATTTTCTGGGTAAAAAACCTGGCAGAATATGCTTGCTTTTAAGCTACACTACCTGCCAATTACAACCAATAATCATCCTATAATGGCAGCATTACATTGCTGCTATTCAACCACAATTAACCAACAACAACAACAATTAACCAACAACAACCACAACAACAACATTAATAACAACCACAATCACAACAACAACGCTAATAACAAGCACAACCACAACAAACACTGCTAATAACAACCACAACAATAACGCCAACCGCAACAACAACAATACAAATATTCAATAACAAAATAATATCAAAAATACTATCATCATTCAAAACTATTCCAACTAAATATTCACAAGTTCAAGACTTTGTTTAGCAATACACACCATTCAATGATGTTTTGTCTTGCATCATCTCCATCTTCACTGCTAGAAGCTTCATCATCTGCACGGTTCGAAGGATCACAACGAGAAGGATTAGCATCTGGGGAAGGCTCACGAGACCGGGGAATGGGGAAAGCACCACTAGCAAGAAGATTGGTCAGCTGACCTTAAAGGAGATTAAATTATTGGTCCCTCTTTTCAAGCTGAACTTGAAGGGTATCAAATTGTTTATCTTTCTTTTGTTCTCTAGCCTTTCTCTCTTCAAGCTCTGTTGTCAGCTTTGCGATCTTCTTCTCCAAAGACGAGATAGTCGATCTATCAATTGCCTCGCCTTGGGTGGAAGTCTTCCTCCCATATTTTTTTTCCTACAAATATAATAAAAGATGTTAACTAAATTTAAATATATAAATATAGTTTGATAAAAATAAAATTAAATATTTTAAGAAATTACCACTATTCTCCTCGCAGTCCCCAAGCTCCTTGCACCCACACAGTGCAAGTAGCCACCTTTCTCAGATGGTCGGGCTTCTTTCCCTGTTCACTCTTCTTCTCGAACTTCTCAGTGGTCCACTGCCTCAGCAAATCCTCCCATATGTGTTGTAGGCATGCTCTTCTTCCGAGCAGAATAGAAGAAATCATATAGTCTCTTACGGCATTCGAACTCATTTGCAAGAATGGCACTGGCCAGCATGAATACGGTGTTGCAGAAATATAAAATGGCGTGAAACCATCAGCACACAAACCCAATCGAACATTCCTCGGTTCACTAGCATAATCCAGATACATCCTATCAAAATGCTTCCAAGCTTCCCCATTTGAAGGATGACACATAACACCAGGCGGCCTTCTATTTTCTTAGTGCCATCTCATATGAGGAGCGGGACTCATCGATGCGTACAACCTCTTTAATCTAGGAATAAGAGGCACAATAATGCATCGACTTCACAACAACCTTTTTTCCGCTGGAAATCCGCTTAAAACGAGGTTTTTCACAAAATTTACAACTTTCTAAATCTGCATCACCCTTATAATACAACATGCAACCATCTTCACAACAATCGATTCTCATAAACGAGAGTCCTAACTTAGAAACCAATCTTTTAGCCTTATAGAAATCTTCAGGTATGTTGAAAATTGGGTCAACTAGTTCACTCATAAGGCCAATGAAAGAATCCATTCCCGCTTGAGAAATATTGGTATCTGATTTGATACTTAATAATCTAACCGCAACAAACAACTGAGAATGCATACTCCTTTCACTTAGTGGAAAACTAGCGGCCTCTAACTGCTCATAAAAATATTTTGCCTCTTTGTTAGGAGCTTGTTCAATACTTTCATGGGGTTCAAACTCGAAGTGCATTCCAAAAGCATCCGCAACTATTTCATGGTATCTAGGATGTTGATCGTTATTCCCTACCGACCTACTATTTTCACCAACAACTATGTTATGAAATACACCATCACTACCATCAACCTCTCCATGACTAGTCCACAAAAAATAATTATCCATAAACCCTTTTTTATAAACATGAGTCTTAACATCCTCTGATCCAAAAAAATGCAAATACTTGCACTTCACACAAGGGCACCTAATCATCTCTCCGATTTGAAATGGTTCAAGTGATTGCATGCCTAATAAATTCATTAACCCCCTCTATAAATTCCTCCCTAAAAAACTGACGATTAGTATAATTCCTATTATACATCCAAGTACGATATTTCATCTATACAGAGAACAAATAAATTGCATGTTATATTAATTTGAAAGTTCACATATATCCCTAAATAAGTTCTTTTAAAATTCAATTACAAGAAGTAATTTGAAAGTTCACACATATCCCTAAATGAGTTCTTTTAAAATTCAATTTAAAGAAGTAATTTGAAAGTTCACATATATCCCTAAATAAGTTCTTTTAAAATTCAATTAAAACAAGTAATCTGAAATTTTATATATATATATATATATATATATATATATATATATATCCCTATATATATTCAATTACCTTAGATTGTATTGTTACACTTAGTATTAGATTGAGAACTAGCTTAATATATATGAGTTGCACTCCTTCTCCGGCTAATAACACCTAATGATTGTTAGAATAATTTTGTATTTTAGATAAAGATAATCTAATGAAAAAGGGTCACACGCTAAAAAATTATAATAAGATTCTAAAGACCTCTAAAAATTCATAATCATAAACTTGCTCTTCTATATAGAGGGTAGAGACAAGTCTCTTGCTCTATACAAGTATGTCTCTAGAGATATGCATATTAGCACCTAAGACAGGCATCTAGGTCTTCCAAAATGTAAAAATCCAAAATTACACAAATTCCAATTTACAAAGAGGGGCTAGAGTACAAACATGAACTCTTCTAATATGAGCAATCCTAAATGATAAATGATAACACATGATATATTTCAAAGGTTCAATGACAAGGCGACTACATTGGGCAACTCTAGAAGTGCCATATAATAACATTGATTTATCCTTGTAATTTATTTTAAGTTTTAATCATCAACTCACAATTGGGAGCTCTTCACTGCTACTCACAATTGGGAGCTCTTTCACTACTAAATAAATCATCATATTTGTACTAGCATAAACATAATCAATAGGAGTAAACCCTAAATTTAATTAAACATTAACTAAACCCTAATTTATACGATTAAAATTAATTTTTAAATTTAAAAATATAGATAACTAACCTTGAAATGCTAGGATAGGGGGTTTGCTTTTGGGTGGCAGAGGAGGCAGTGGTGGCGACGGAACAGTGGG
>MCJB01048353.1:0-52868 GCA_002018475.1 Nicotiana obtusifolia | reverse complement strand
GGGACTTCTAGGTGCTTTATTTTTGGGTGAGGAGGGAGATATGAGTTGATTTTGGGTGGGGATTTGGGGGAATCGCTATTGTAGGGAGGAGAAGAAGAGGGATGGAAGAGAGATAAAGAAAAGAGAAAAATGGGGAAAAACCCGTCTGGTGCAGACTTAAATTGAAAATTTCTGATCGAAATCGGTTAGAAAATTCAGTCGGTAAGTTTAAGTGGCCTTTGACTGTTTGACCATGACCATTCCGATCGAAATCGGTCGATAATTTAACGTTAAATTAAAAAAAAATTATTTAATTTAAACAGCGGCCGAAGTCGGTCAATAATTTAGTTTTAGATTTAAAAAAGAAATTATTTATTTAAAAACCAACCGAAGTCGCTCGGTTTTAGCCAAGATACAAATTAATTATAGGTACTATATAATATATAATTAATTGTATATGTACACACACACACACACAGAGAGACACAGATTTTATATATATATATATTCTCCAATAGTGTGATTTGACCGAGTATATATTTTTATTGCTACAACTTAAGTTTTAATATAGCACTACATCTTATAGCACTATACATTTTGTTTTTAAATATATTATAGCGTGTTTGATGCCGATTCCGTGTCAATTGACCCACTGATGAAGTATCCAATCAAAGTACTAATAATTATATAAGGTGATCGAGAATAAAACATTCAAGGCTGTGTTGATTGTACACATCTTGGAGCATCTAGCCGCTCATTATACCGGTGCATCTAGTCACTTAAACTCCAAGATTTACTTTCTTATTTAGTCACCGATCAAGCATTTGAGTATGAACAGATGAGATTAAATCATCAATGCTAGTCTTATGTATGTAAGTGTAAATTATCATAAATGAAATAAAATCATACATCTATTAGAATCTATTACACGTATACGGATATGAAGTGTAATATATACGAAAGTACACAGATGATAAACATATATATATATATATATATAATTGATCGAGTTTAATTGATATAGTCGTTGTACCCAACATGCTATATATATATATATATATATATATATATATATATATATATATATATATATATATATATATATATATATATATTGTAAATAACAATAATTTATAAGTGGTTGACTATTTTTGACAACTAATACTGATCGAAATTGGTCGGTATATTCATAATAATATTAAACTTATTTCTGTTATGAGAAAACAATAATTGAGCCTGGGCGGGAAAAATTAAATTAAAATTTCCGACCGAATTCGGTCGCTATACTTGAACTTTTTTAATTAAACTTTTTTTGGTAGATAATACGCAAGTTTGACCATGACTTGGTCAAATATTGACCAATTTCCAACCGAAATCGATCGAGATATTTATATATGTCAAATAAAATATTATTTTTTTATTGTGGGACCACTTTTTCCGATCGAAAGTGGTCGGTATTTTTTAGTAAAAATTTTTATTTGACTTTTGCGTCTGATCTAGATATTTTCCGACCGATTTCGATCGTATGGGTTGGACGTATTTTGGCAGATTTCTAGTAGTGATTGAATATAATCTAGATAGTGACTTATTTTGATTTTATGAGGTATAAACATGTAATAAAACGTATTTCACATAATTCTTCTTTATAGAGGATATTTCTGAAGTATTCCTCAGAGAAGGGAAACTTTGCCCAAACAGATTTGAGACAACTTTTTAGGCCAACATTAGGTTATGTTATACACACAAAAATATACACATGTTTATTATAAATGGACATGATTCTTTGGCTTATATAAAGTCAATTATGAAAGTAGTAATAGACTTAGGGTGTGTTTGGTATGATGAAATATTTTCTGGAAAATAATTTTTAATTTTTCATGTTTCGGCTTAAATGTTTTGAAAAATATTTGTAACGACCCGACCGGTCATTTTGAGTTTTAGCCCTGAACCCCTATTTATTGCTCCCTCTATTTTATTTTGTGGTTACGTAACTTGCAGGGAGGTTTGGTTTTTTGTTTCAGAGTGAAATGGGACACATATTCCCTAATATGAAAGTTCAAGTCGTAGGAATTGATCGTAATTTGATTTGTATGAAGACGACTCCGTAATGGAGTTTTGACGGTTCAATAGCTCCGTATGGCGATTTTGGTCTTAGGAGCGTGTTCAGATGTTGATTTGGAGGCCCTTAGGTCATTTCGGCGTCAAATGGCGAAAGTTGGAAAGTTAGGTGATTTTTGAAAAGTTTGACCGAGAGTGAACTTTTTGATATCAGAGTCGGATTCTGATTCCAAAAGTTTGAGCAGGTTCGTAATGTCAATTATGACTTGTGTGCAAAATTTGAGGTCAATCGGACTTGTTTTAAAAGGTTTCAGTGTCAGATATGGAAGATAGAAGCTCAAAAGTTCATTAGGCTTGAATCGATACGCAATTTGTGGTTTTAGCTTTGTTTGATGTGATTTGAAGGCCCGACTAAGCTCGTATGATTTTTTAGGACTCGTTGGTATAATTGGTTGAGCTCCGAGGCCTCGCGGGTGTTCGGACCATGTTTGACACATTTCGGAACTTTGAAGAATTACTGAAGCTGCTGATTTGCTGGTGTCTGGTTTCCTTCATTGAGTTCATGAGAGAGATCTCACATTCGCAAAGGGTATCTTGGAGGCAGGTGAGGTTTGTTCTTCGTGTTCGTGAAGATGGCCATGCGTTTGCGAAGGTGTAGGAAATTGTTCACCGCGTTCACGTATGAAGGGTCGCGTTCGTGTACACCTGGGCTCAGTATACATCGCGTTCGCGTGGGGGATCTTGCATTCATAAAGAGGAATTTGGTAGCTGAGAATTACTATTCTACGCAAACGCGAGGAACATTCCGCGTTCGTGAAGAAGAAAACACCTGGGTAGCAGATTAAATTTCAAAATCGAGGGTTTTCTCCCATATGTAACGACTCGACTGGTCGTTTTACTTTCTAGGTCCCCATTCCCATAAATAAGACTCTTTGTATGTGCTTTTACTATTTTATGACTTGCGGGGATGGTTAGTTCGGGATTCGGAAGGGTTCAGGTCGAAATCAAAACACTTAGTTCCTTAGTTGGCTCTTAAAAGGCTAAGTTTGACTTTGGTCAACATTTTGAGTAAACGGCCCTGGAACCTGGATTTGACGGTTCCAATAGGTTTGTATGATGATTTTGGACTTGGGCGTATGTTCGAATCGGGTTTTGGATGGCCCGGGACGTTTCGGCGCTTAACTTTGAAAGTTTGCTTATTAAAGGTTTAAAAGTTCATTAAATTTGGTTTGGAGTATGTTTTGGTGTTGTCGAGGTTCGTTTGGGATTCCGAGCTAGGGAGTAGTTCCGTATGGTGATTTAGGACTTGCACGCAAAATCTGGGGTCATTTCGAGTAGTTTAAGTATGTTTCAGTGCGTTCGAAGTAAGTTGGAAGAACTTGAAGTTCATAAGTTGATTCAATTTGGTTTGGGGTGTGATTCTTAGTTTTGATGTTGTTTTCCGCATTCCGAGGGTGCGAGCGAGACCTTTTTATGATTTCCAACTTGTTGGCATGTTTGGACGGGGCCTCGGAGGCCCCGGGTGCCATTTGGATGATGCGCGGAGGCCGCTTAGCCATGGGTGAATAGCAGAAGCACCCAGCTTCTGGTGTAACCACACCTGTGGAGAGCCAGCCACAAGTGCGAGCTCGCATAAGCGAGCCAACAGCCGTAGAAGTGGCCTAGCTTTAGGCAGCTAGAAATCGCAGATGCGGGCAAGGCGATCGCAGATGCGCAACCGCAGAAGCGGTCAAGACCGCAGAAGTGGGACTTGCACAGGTGTGGCTTACATGCCGTAGATGCGGCATCGCAGAAGCGACCCTCTTTCCGCAGATGCGGACTTAGGCCAGCCAAGGGAGGACCGCATCTGTGAGGCCCTCTCCGCAGTTGCGACCAAGGAGCCACAGAAGCGGAAGTCCTGGAGGCAGTGAGCTTCATTTATTACGGGACTTAAGCCATTTTTAACCCATCTCTTTCATATTTTGGAAGATGTTGGAGCTTCTTTAGAGGGGTATTCACCTAGCAACTTGGAGGTAAGTAAATTCTACCTAATGTAAGTTAACCACATAGATTAAGGGTAGATTTTAACATGTAAATTTGTAAAAATTATGGGTTTAAATGACAAATCTAGATTTTGATAAAAATGGGATTTAACCACGAAAATGGTTATGGAATTGAGTGAAAATTATATATTTGAATTCGTGAGGCTATGGGTAACATTTATCTTCGAAAATTTCCGGAATCCAGGCACATGGTCCGGGAGGTGAATTTTAGGAATCTTTCAATTGGGATAGGGTAATCACTCTAATAGTTAAATTATGACTTTTGAACATGTATTGATTAATTTATGTAACATTTGACTAGTTTCAGGTCGTTTAGCAACGAGTTGAGGATTTAGAGCATATTTGTGGATCCGAATTGAGCTTGAGAACGAGGTAAGTCTCTTGCTTAACCTGGTAAGAGGGAAACTCATCCCCTTAGGTATTTTTGTTGTGAGTTATATGTGTGGAGCTACGTATGCACTAGGTGACGAGAATCCGTGCATAGCTATATTCTATGTGATGTTCGGATAGTTTTAGGCTTACACCATGCTTTGTTTGCACTATTATGTTGGTTATGCACATTAACTGCTTTGAAATGAGCTGAGATTAAAGATTTTAATATTTGAAGTCTCTAGTTTGGATTTCTTATGTTTGGGAAGAATTGAAGGAATTTATAATAACTCTGATAATTCTATGTTCACTTGCCTCGCAAGTATTTCCACAAGAGAGATAAATTTCCTCTACTCTCATGGGAGCGGGCCGTTCCCCGCGGCAGGTTAATAGATACATCTATGGTTCGTGATGTTCGACCCTCGGCAGTGCACAATATATTTCTGGATCGGGCTGTACGACCTCGACATAAATCGTGCGTGATAATACTCCGAGCCTAATTTTACTTGATATTATTTTACGGCTTGAGCGGTTATAATTATTTAAATGATAGGAATTGACTCGAAAATTGTTGATAGTGAAAAGAATTATTATTCTCAGCTTGTTACTGAGTTGTATTAATTGTTTTACATAATCCATGTTTATTTATAATTCCTGCATTTTATTGTGAGCCCATAGTAAGTGTCAAAGTCGACCCCTCGTAACTATTTCTTCGAGGTTAGACTTGATACTTTGGATACATGTTCTTATGTACTCACACTACACTTCTACACTAACCATGCAGGTTCTGAGGCAGGTGCATCTGGTAGTCACCCCGGCGCACACCCCTGATACTCCGAGATTGAGCGCTGAGCTGCCTTTCGAGCCATCCTGCAGCACCTGAAGTATTTCTTTTGTGTTTTGCTTTCTGTCTACTTCATTTCGGACAGTAGTTTAGTGTTTTGTATATTCTACTAGTAGCTCATACACTTGTGACACCAGGTCTTGGCGCACACACTAGTAGACTATACGGTTTTGGCATTATCACTATTGTTATTGATTGCACTTAGCTGCTTTCGACTTATTTATTTAAATTTGCTGTATCATAACCATTTAATTAATGAAAATCTAATTACTTGGAAACTTATTAAAAGGAGAAATCACATGGTTAGTTCACTGTTGGCTTGCCTAGCGGCGGAGCTGGGTGGCATCACGACCTATAGGAGAATTGGGTCGTGACAACATGGTATCAGAGCATTAAGTTCACGTAGGTATCACAAGTTATGAGCAGGCCTAATAGAGTCTTGCGGATCGGTGCGGAGACGTCTGTACTTATCTTCGAGGGGCTATAAGGTGTTAGGAAACTACTCTTTCTTCACCTATCGTGCAGTTGATGTGGTACTAAGTATCTTTCTCTTATTCACTCACAAATGGTGAGAACGCGCTGATGTCCCAAACCCTGGAAAAGCAGCTCCCCCTGTTGCTAGAGGCCGAGGCAGAGACAGAGGGAGGGCTCAAGCCCGTGGTAGGGGATGAGGACATCCTAGAGTTGCCCCAGATATGCCATCAGTGGATCCAGTAGAGGATCCTATTATTGAGGAGCAGGGTGAGGTGCCTGCAGCAGAGCCAGCCCTGGTGGATTTCATGTCTGCACCGGGATTTTAGGAGGTCATGGGCCGTATGCTACGGTCCATGGATTCTATTACCCAGGATGGCATATTTCCAGCAGACCCTGCCGCATCTCAGGTGGAAGGGGGAGGACAGACCCCTACCGCTCAGGCTTCAGGGCATGCAGCTGCCGTGTATCAGACCCCGGGAGCACTACCCGTGGGTGGAGCTCAGCCAGTTGCAGCAGCTATACCTGAGCACATACCAGTTGCGGCAGGCGATCCGCATAGGCTATTGGACAAATGGACCAGGTTACAACCTCATGTCTGGAGGTGAGCAACACGAGGATCCCTAGGACTTTATTGATCGATGTAGGGATAGACTACATAACATGAGGACATTGGGGTCCCATGGGGTGGATTTTACTACCTTTCAGCTGGAGGGCAAGGCCCGTCGATGGTGGCAGTCCTATCTTCTTGGCAGACCAGCAGGTCTCCCCCCATGACTTGGGACCAGTTTAACGCCTCTTCTTGGACAGATTATTCCACCCTCTTAGAGAGAAGAGTTGCGGTTTTAGTTCGAGCAGCTTCAGTAGGGCCAGATGTCTGTGACCGACTATGAGGCGAGATTCTTTGAGTTGTCTCGCCATGCACTTATGATACTTCCGACCGATGTAGAGAGAGTGCGGAGGTTTGTTGCAGGTTTGCACTCTGCTAGCCAGGCTACTATGGCCCGAGAGGTTAAGATGTAGACTTCTTACGAGCTAGTTGTAAAGATAGCTCAGAGGATCGAGGGTGCACATCAGCGTGGTCGGAAGCAGGCTACGTGGGATAAGTGGTTCCGGTATTCTAGAGAGTTCAGTGGTGCCCCAGCTTGGGGAAGGGGTCAGTCCGTGAGGGGTCGTTTAGTAGGCCCACATATCCAGCACCGCCGCCTCCTCGGGGTGCTCAGGTGCGACCTTATTTTAGCGCCATGCCAAAGAGTTCCTACCGGCCACCAGCTATCCAGGGTTCCTAAATGGGTATTCAGGCCATCAGGGTAAGACTTCTGGTCAGCAGTCCGCCGTTCCGAGAGGTTGTTATGAGTGTGGGGATCCTAGCCACATAAAGAGGTTTTGTCCCAGACTTCGAGGCAAAATAGTGCAATAGGGACACTAGCCTATGATTACAACACCAGCGGTCCAGCCGCCCAAAGGTAGAGGGCAGGTGGGTAAGGGCCGTCCTAGAGGTGGAGGTTAGTCAGGTGGTGCTCCAGCTAGATTCTATGCTTTTCTTGCCAGACCAGATGTAGTGGCCTCAGATGCTGTGATCACAGGTATTATTTCTATCTGCGGTAGGGATGCTTCAATACTTTTTGATCCGGGGTTTACATATTTGTATTTTTCATCTCTTTTTGCTCATTTCCTGGGTATTACTTGTGAGTCCTTGGGTACTCCTGCTTATGTGTCCACATCAGTGGGCGATTCTGTTGTTGTGGATCAGATCTATCGGTCCTACATTGTTACTTTCTATGGTTATGAGACCCGAGCGGATCTTCTATTGCTCGACATGACCGACTTTGATGTCATCCTAGGCATGGATTGGTTATCTCCATATCATTCCATCCTTGATTGCCATGCCAAGACTGTTACCTTGGCGATGCCAGAGTTGCTTAGATTTGAGTGGAAGGGCTCGTCTGTCAGTACATCTAGTCGGGTTATCTCCTTTCTGAAGGCTCGACACATGGTCGAGAAAGGGTGTTTGGCTTATCTACCTTATGTTTGGGATACTACTGCAAAGACTCCGGCGATTGATTCAGTGCCTGTGGTCAGGGAGTTCTTCAATGTGTTTCCTTCTGATCTTCCAAGCATGCCACCAGATCATGATATTGATTTCTGTATTGATTTGGCTCCAGGTACCCAGCATATCTCTATTCCATCGTACCGTATGGCTCCGAAAGTGTTGATGGAGCTGAAGGAACGCCTTGAGATGTTGTTGGCAAAAGGGTTCGTCAGACCGAGTGTATCGCCTTAGGGTGCACCAGTGTTATATGTGAAGAAGAAAGATGGGACCACGCGGATATGCATTGATTACCGCTAGTTGAACAAGGTTACCATCAAGAACAAGTACCCATTACCGCGTATTGATGATTTGTCTGACCAGTTGCAGGGTGCCAAGGTGTTCTCTAAGATCGACTTGAGATCGAGGTACCATCAGTTGAAGATTCGGGATTCGGATGTTCCGAAGACGGCTTTTCGAACTAGATATGGCCATTATGAGTTTCTAGTGATGTCCTTCGGTTTGACTAACACTTCGACGACGTTTATGGATTTGATGAACAGAGTGTTCAGGACATATATTGATTTGTTTGCCATTTTCTTCATTGATGACATTTGATCTACTCGCGTAGCATGGAGGAGCACGAGCAGCATTTGAGAGTGGTACTTCAGACCTTGCGAAAACAGAAGCTATCTGCAAAGTTCTCCAAGTGTGAGTTTTGGCTAGATTCTGTAGCATTCTTGGGGCATGTTGTATCAGGGGAGAGTATTAAGGTTGATCCCAAGAAGATTGAGGCAGTTCAGAGTTAGCCTCGTCCTACCACAGCGACTGAGATCAGGAGCTTCCTGGGGTTAGCAGGTTATTATCATCGGTTCATGGAGGCTTCTCATCTATTGCAGCACCCTTGACAAGATTGACCCAGAAGGGTGCTCCGTATCGATGGTCCGATGATTTCCAGGCGAGCTTTCAGAAGCTCAAGACCGCGTTGACTTCAGCACCAGTGTTAGTGTTGCTTTCCAGTTCAGGGATGTATACCGTGTATTGCGATGCTTCACACGTTGGTTTGGGTTGTGTATTGATGCAGGAGGGGCGAGTTATTGCACATGCTTCATGTCGGCTGAAGCCCTATAAGAAGAATTACCCTGTACACGATTTGGAGTTGGCTGCGATTGTTCATACACTTAAGATCTGGAGGCATTATCTTTATGGGGTGCCCGGTGAGGTTTACACCGATCATCCCAGCTTGCAGCATTTTTTCAAGCAAAGGGATCTCAATTTGAGGCACTGCATGTGGCTTGAGTTACTAAAGGATTATGATATTACCATCCTTTATCATCTGGGCAAGGCTAATGTAGTTGTGGATGCCTTGAGCAGAAAGGCAGAGAGTATGGTGGCATTCATTTAAGTAGAGGAGAGGCCACTAGCTTTGGACATTCAGTCCTTGGCTAATAGACTTGTGAGGTTGGATATTTCAGAGCCCAGCCGAGTTCTTGCATGCGTCGTTGCTCAGTCTTCACATTCGAGCAGATCAAGGCTTGCCAGTTTAATGATCCGCACTTTTTGTTCTTAGAGAGACGGTACTACAGGGTGCTGCCAAAGAGGTTACTATCAGTGAGGATGGTTTTTTGCGACTCCAGGGTCGTCTATGTGTTCCAAATGTTGATGGGCTAAGGGAAAAGATTCTAGAGGAGGCACATAGTTCTCGGTATTCTATTCATCCAGGTGCTATGAAGAAGAACATAGTTGAGTATGTGGTGAGATATATGAATTGTCAGCAGGTTAAGTATGAGCATCAGAGGCCAAGTGGCCTACTCCAGTAGATGGCTATACCTAAGTGGAAATGGGAGCGCATTACTATGGACTTCGTAGTTGGGTTGCCGTGGACCTTGCGGAAGTTTGATGCAGTTTGGGTCATTGTCGATAGGTTGACCAAGTCGGCACACTTCATTCCGGTTGTGACCACGTACTCTTCGGAGAGATTGGCACAGATCTATATCCAGGAGCTTGTTCGGTTTCATGGTGTGCTTGTTTCTATCATATCTGATAGAGGACCTCAGTTTACTTCGCATTTCTGGAGAGTAGCACAGTGTGAGTTGGGGACCCGTGTAGAGCTCAGCACAACCTTTCATCCGTTACAACAACAGTTATCAGTCCAACATCGAGATGGCTCCATTTGAGGCTTTATATGGTCCGCGATGTCATTCTCCTGTCGGATGGTTTGGGCCCAGCGAGCCTAAGTTGTATGGTACTGATTTGGTGAAGGATGCCTTGGAAAAGGTAAAGTTGATTCAGGAGCGACTTCTCACAGCATAGTCCAGACAGAAGATTCACGTCGATCAGAAGGCCCGTGATTTATCTTTTATGGTGGGCGAGGAAGTCTCTTGAAGGTCTCGCCGATGAAGGGGATCATGAGGTTCGGGAAGAAGGTCAAGTTGAGCCCAAGGTTCATAGGTCCATTTGAGGTGTTGAGACGAGTTAGGGAGGTTGCTTATGAGCTTGCTTTGCCTCCAGTCCATCTGAAATTCATCCAGTTTTCCACTTGTCTATGCTCCGGAGGTATCATGCCGACAGGTCCCATATGTTGGACAATATCAAAGTTCAGTTAGATGAGAGCCTGGGTTATGAGGAGGAGTTAGTTGCCATTGTTTACAGACAGGTTCGCCAGTTAAGGTCGAAGGAGATTTCTGCAGTAAAGGTTCAGGGGAGGGGTTAACCAGTCGAGGAGGCGACTTGGGAGACCAATGAGGACATGCGGAGCAGATATCCACACTTATTCAGCACTTCAGGTATGATTCTAGACCCGTTCGAGGATGAAAGCTCGTTTAAGAGGTGGAGAATGTAACGATCCAACAAGTCATTTTGCTTCCTAGGTCCTCGTTCTCCTAAATAAGACTCCCCGTATGTGGTTTTATTGTTTTATGACTTGCAGGGATGGTTAGTTCAAGATTTGGAAGGGTTCGGGTTGAAATCGGAACACTTAGTTCCTTAGTTGGCTCTTAAAAGGCTAAAACTGACTTTGGTCAACATTTTGAGTAAACGACCCCGGAACCGGGATTTGATGGTTCCAATAGGTTTGTATGATGATTTTGGACTTGGGCGTATGTTTGGATCAGGTTTTGGATGACCAGGAGCGTCTCGACGCTTAACGTTGAAACTTTGCTTATTGAAAGTTTAAAAGCTTTTTAAATTTGGTTTGGAGTAGGTTTTGGTGTTATCGAGGTCCGTGTGGGATTCCGAACCGCGGAATAGTTCCGTATGGTGATTTAATACTTGCACGCAAAATTTGGTGTCACTCCGAGTAGTTTAAGTATGTTTCAGTACGTTTGGAGTAAGTTGGAAAAACATAAAGTTCATAATCTAATTCAATTTGGTTTGGGGTGTGATTCTTAGTATTGATGTTGTTTTCCATGTTCCGAGGGTGCGAGCGAGTCCGTTTTATGATTTCCTACTTGTTGGCATATTTGGACGAGGCCTCGGGGGCCCCGAGTGCCATTCGGACGATGCACGGAGGTCGCTTAGCCATGGGTGAACAACTGAAACACCCATCTTCTGGTGTAAGCGCACCTACGGAGGGCCAGCCACAGGTGCGAGCTCGCAGAATCGAGCCAACAGCTACAGAAGCGGCCCAGCTTTAGGCAGCCAGAAACCTCAGATGCGGGCAAGGCGACAGCAGATGCGCGACCGCAGAAGCGGTTGAGGGGCTGCAAAAGCGGGACCTGTGCAGGTGCGGGTTACCTGCTGCAGATGCGGCATCGCAGAAGCGGCCCTCTTTCTACAGATGTGGACTTAGGTCAGCCAAGGGAGGACCGCATCTGCGAGGCCCTTTTCGCAGATGCGGCCAAGGAGCCGCAGAAGCGGAAGTCCTGGAGGCAGTGAACTTCATTTATTACGGAACTCAAGCCATTTCTAACCCATCTCTTTCATATTTTTGGCGATTTTGGAGCTTCTTGAGAGGGGTATTCACCTAGCAATTTGGAGGTAAGTAAATTCTACCTAACGTAAGTTAAATACATAGATTAAGGGTAGATTTTAACATGTAAATTTGTAAAAATTATGGGATTAGATGAAAAATCTAGGTTTTTATAAAAATGGGATTTAACCACGAAAATGGTTATGAAATTGATGAAAATTATATATTTGAGTTCGTGAGGCTACAGGTAATATTTATCTTCGAAAATTTCTGGAATCGGGGCACGTGGTCCCGGAGGTGTATTTTAGGAATCTTTCAATTAGGGTTGGATAATCACTCTAATAGTTAAATTATGAACTTTTGAACATGTATTGATTAATTTATATAACATTTGACTAGTTTTGGGTCGTTTGGCAACGAGTTGAGGATTTTGAGCATATTTGTGGATCAGGAATGAGCTTGAGAACGAGGTAAGTCTCTTACCTAACTTTGTAAGAAGGAAACTCATCCCCTTAGGAATTTTTTTTGTGAGTTATATGTGTGGGGAGCTACGTATGCACTAGGTGATGAGAGTCCGTGCGTAGCTATATTCTGTTTGATGTCCAGGTAGTCTTAGGCTTACACCAAGCTTTGTTTGCACTGTTATGTTGGTTATGCACATTAATTGCTTTGAAATGAGCTGAGATTAAGGATTGTAATATTTGAAATAGATGCATCCATGGTTCGTGTCGTCCGACCCTCGGCAGTGCATAGTATATTTCTGGATTGAGTTGTACGACCTCGGCATAATCGTGGTGATAATACTCGGAGCCTAATTTTACTTGATATTATTTTATGGCTTGAGCGGTTATAATTGTTTAATTGTCAAGAATTGACTCGAAAATTATTGATAGTGAAAGAATTATTATTCTCTGCTTGTTACTGAGTTATATTAATTGTTTTACATAATCCATGTTTATTTATAATTCTTGCATTTTATTGTTAGCCTATAGTAAGTGTCGAAGTCGACCCCTCGTCACTACTTCTTTGAGGTTAGACTTGATACTTACTGGATACATGTTGTTTATATACTCACGCTACACTTCTGCACTATTCGTGCAGGTTCTGAGACAGGTGCACCTGGTAGTCGCCCCGGCGCACACCCTTGATACTCCGAGACTGAGCGGTGAGCTGCCTTCCGAGCCGTCCTGCAGCACCCGAAGACTTTCTTTTGTGTTTTGCTTTCTGTCTACTTTATTTCGGATAGTAGTTTAGTATTTTATATATTCTACTAGTAGCTCATACACTTGTGACACCAGGTCTTAGGGCACACACTAGTAGACTGTGTGGTTTTGGGATTATCATTCTTGTTATGAATGCACTTAGCTGTTTTCGTCTTATTTATTTAAATTTGTTGCTTCGTAAC
This sequence comes from Nicotiana obtusifolia, assembly GCA_002018475.1. Classification (NCBI taxonomy): domain Eukaryota; kingdom Viridiplantae; phylum Streptophyta; class Magnoliopsida; order Solanales; family Solanaceae; genus Nicotiana; species Nicotiana obtusifolia. The sequence continues at coordinate 39,761 of MCJB01048353.1, read as the reverse complement.
CATTTAATTAATGGAAATAATCTAATTACATGGAATCTTATTAAAAGGAGAAATCATGTGGTTATTTCACTGTTGGCTTGCCTAACGGCGGAGCTGAGTGCCACCACGGCTGATAGGAGAATTGGGTCATGACATTTTATTTTGGGACATTGAGAGCTCAGATTTAGGTGAGAATTTGAGGTATTTTTAGAGGAAACATCTGGGTAAGGATTCTTGACTCATTTTTTGATTATATTCCAGTAATCTATCATTAAATTCAAAATTTAATTAAGGAATTGGGTTGAGAAATTAGGGAAAAAAAGTCTTGAGTTCTTAGACCGAATTTTGGGGTTTTGATTGAGATTTTGGTACCAGATTTGAGTAATTTTGGTATGGGTGGACTCAAGGTTGAATGGGTGTTCGGATTTTGTGACTTTTACCCTATTCAGAGACGTGGGCCCGGCTCGAATTTTTGGAGCAATTTTTCAATTCTTTGCTAATGTCGTAGTTTAATGATTTAAATTTGTTTCTTATAGTTATATTTATAGTATGTAATTTCTTTTGGATAGATTTGGGCTGTTCGTAGTCGGAAAGTCATTCTTATTGATTGATTGAGTGAGATTTGAGGTAAGTGACTTGTCAAACCTTGTGGTGGGGAAACTCCCCTTAGGTTTCGTACTGTTATGGTATTTGCAATACGTGAAGGCCATTTACGTGAGGTGACGAGTGCGTACTCGGGTTAAATGTAAAAAATCCGGTTCTTGCTTAGTAGTTTTCTTTTTAATTCCTTAATTGAGTTACTCTAGCATGTGTAGTCATCATGTTTAGCCTAATGTCACATGTCTACGTGTCTTATATCTTGCAATTTGTGCAACATACTTAGTTGGATAACCTGCTTTCCTGATTTTGTATTGAGTCCTTAACTGTAGGATTCCTTGCTATAATTTCATTGTTCCATTGGTTATTTGTTACATATTTACTTTTGGGACTACGGGAGGTACCTCGGGAGCGCCCCTATTGCATATTTACTTTTGGGACTACGACGCGGTACCTCGGGAGCCTTATTGCATATTTACTTTTGGGACTATGAGGCGGTACCTCAGGAGCTTCCCTGTTGTGTATTTACTTTTGGACTACGAGGCGGTACCTCGGGAGTGCCCCTGTTGTTTACCTCAATTTGCTGTGTTGTTATTTTTATGTAATATCTCATTATTCACTTTTCAATCATTTCATTATATTATTATATCTTCACTTCTCAACCATTTCATTATATTATTATATCTTTTGCTTTGTTTCCTTTTAATTCCAGTAGGGCCTTGACCTGATCTCATCACTACTCTACTAAGGTTAGGCTTGGCACTTACTAGGTACCGTTGCGGTGTACTTATACTACACTTTTACACATTGTTTTGAGCAGATCCAGGTACTGCTTACCAAACCAGGTACTAGTAAGATAGCCCGTACGTGGAGACTTCAAGGTACATCTGCCGGCGTCCGTGGACCTTGGAGTCCTCCTCTATCTTTATTATGTTGTTTTCTCTATTTTCATTAGACTCTGATGTATAGAGATACTTAACGTTTTCTCTTTAGAGCTTGTGACTTATTTCTACCGGGTTTTGGGAGTTGTATCTAGATTGAATCGCAATTTTTATATTCCATATGTTGAGGTTTGAGTTTCAGTTTTATATTCTGTTATTCCGCACAATTGATAGGCTTACCTAGTCTTATAGACTAGGTGCCATCACAACATCCTACGGAGGGAAATTGGGGTCGTGTCAAGTTGGTACAAGAGCTATAGGTTCATAGGTGTTATGAGTGACAAGAAGGTTTAGTAGAGTCTCGCGGATTGGTACGGAGACGTCCGTACTTGTCTTCGGAAGGCTATGGAACTGTTAGGAAAACCTTCATTTCTTTGATTCCTTATCATGCGAGATTTTGACTTCGGACTCTAAATTTCTATCTTTCTATTCTCTCACAGATGGTGAGGACACGTACAGCTGGATCGGATGACCAGACACCTGCGCCTCCTACTAAAGCCGCGAGAGGCCGGGGCTGGGGTAGAGGCCGAGGACGTCCATGTGGTGCAGCCAGAGCTCTCGCACGAGCTGCTACAAAGGAGCCACCAGTAGCTAAGGGCAGGCACTTGAGACGCCTGTTACTGTACCAGCTCTCCAGGAGACTTTCGCCTAGTTTTTGAGCATGTTCAGCACCTTAGCTCAGGAAGGATTGATACCACTTGCTCCTGCCACATCTCAGGCTGGGGGAGGATCATAGACTCCTGCCGCCCGTACCCCAGAGTAGTGGGTCCAGTTCAACCGGTTCTGAGGTCCTACTGATGCAGCCGGTAGCTCCAGTTCAGCCCGAGGTTAGGGCAGCAGTTTCTGAGGAGGAGGAGCTCAGGCTCGAGAGGTACAAGAAGTACCACCCTCCTACTTTCAGTGGCTTGGCGTCAGAGGATGCCCAGGGTTTTCTCGAGGAGTGCCATCGTATCCTACGTACTATGGGTTTGTGGAGTGTAGTGGGGTTTCTTTCACTACGTTCCAACTTAGAGGAGCTGGCTATTAGTGGTGGCGAGCATATGAGTTGGGTAGTCCAGCCAAGGCAGCTTCACTCACTTGGACTCAGTTCTCAGATATGTTCTTGAGGGAGTATGTTCCCCAGAGTCTCAGAGATGCATGGCGCGTAGAGTTTGAGCAATTGCTCCAGGGTTCTATGACCATGTCAGAGTAATGCGGTCCGGCTCAGTGATTTGGCCAGGCATGCACCAGCCTGGTTACTACTATTCGGGAGCGGGTTCGTCGATTTATTGAGGGGCTCAATCCCGGTATCATATTTAGCATAGCTTGAGTGTTGGAGATGGACATCGCATTCCAGCAGGTAGTGGGGATTGCTAGGAGATTAGAGGGTATGTTGACTCGGGAGAGGGAGGAGAGAGAGGCCAAGAGGTCTCGAGAGTCTGGCACATATAGTGGTACTCGTGCCCCAGCTGCAGCTCGTTAGGGTAGGGGCTATGTGGGTCGCCCTGTTCATTAAGCACTTCCAGCCGCCAGCGGTACTCCGGCCACGCCTAGGCCTCAGGCTCCCTATTATGCACCACCACGGTCTAGTGTACTTTCTACACGTGGTGCTTTCAGCGGTCAGTCCAGCCGATCAAGCCCGAGCCAGCCACATAAGCCACGTCCTCCGAGAGCTTGTTTTGAGTGGGGGGACACTCGTCATGTAGTGAGGGATTGCCCCTGACTCAGGAGGGGTGCGCCTCCAAAGACCACTCAGGCACTGCGTGCTCCACCGGGTCCTCAGGCTATGGTTACAGCACAAGCTACCATTCTACCTGCACAGCCAGCTCGAGGTGGAGGTCGGACAGGTAGAGGTCACCCTAGAGGGGGACGCCAGGCCAAATATTATGCCCTTCCTGCTAGGACGAAGGCAGTTGCATCCGATTCTGTCATCACGGGTATTTTTTCGGCCTGTCATAGAGATGCATCAGTCTTATTTGATCCATGCTCCATTTATTCCTATGTGTCATCTTTTTTTGCATTGTATTTGGGGGTATCCCGTGATTCTTTGAGTTCTTCTGTCTATGTGTCTACGCCCATGGGTGATTCTATTGTTGTTGACGGTGTGTATCAGTCGTGTTTGATTGTTCTTAGTGGTTTTGAGACCTGAGCTAATTTATTATTGCTCATTATGGTGGATTTTGACGTTATTTTAGGCATGCACTGGTTGTCGCCCTATCATGCTAACCTTGATTGTGACTCCAAGATGGTGACGTTGGCTATGCCAGGTCTACCGCGGCTAGAGTGGAGAGGTACCTTAGATCATGTTCCTAATAGGGTTGTCTCATTTCTACAGGCTTAGCGGATAGTTGAGAAGGGGTGTGATGCATATCTAGCATATGTGAGGGATATTAATGCTGACACTCCTACCATCGAGTCCGTTACGATAGTAAGGGATTATCCAGACGTATTTCCGGCGGATCTTTCGAGCATGCCGCCCGATAGAGATATCGACTTTGGCATTTATTTATTACTGGGTACTCAGCTCATTTCTATTCCACCCTACCGTATGGCCCCAGTAGAGTTGAAAGAGTTAAAGGAACAGTTGCAAGAGTTGCTTGATAAAGGATAATTCGGCCTAGAGTGTTGCCTTAGGGCGCTCCTGTCTATTTTGTAAAGAAGAAGGATGGTTCTATGCGAATGTGTATTAATTATCGCATGTTGAACAAGGTTACAGTAAAGAACTGGTATCCGTTTCCACGTATTGATGACCTATTTGATCAGCTTTAGGGTGCCAGAGTGTTCTATAAGATCGACTTTCAAGATATCATCAGTTGAAGATTCGGGAGCCAGATATCCTGAAGACTGCTTTCAGGACTCAGTATGGTCATTACGAGTTCCTTGTGATGACTTTTGGGCTGACCAACGCCCCAGCAGCATTCATGCACTTGATGAACATAGTATTTCATCCCTATTTTGACTCTTTCGTCATTGTGTTTATTGAGGACATTATGGTGTACTCTCGAAGCCGGGAGGATCATGAGCAGCACAGGACTGTGCTTCAGACCTTGAGAGAAAAGAAGTTATATGCAAAATTTTTGAAGCGTGAATTCTGGCTAGATTCGGTAGCATTTTTAGGTCATGTAGTATCGAGTGAGGGGATCGAGGTAGATCCGAAGAAGATTGAACCAGTGCAGAGTTGGCCCAGACCATCCTCAGCTTCGGAGATCCAGAGTTTTCTTGGTTTGGCGGGTTATTACCGTCGATTTGTAGAAGGTTTCTCGTCTATTGCTGCACCTATGACCATATTGACCCCAGAAGGGTGCTCCATTCTGGTGGACCGAGGAGTGTGAAGATAGCTTTTAAAAGCGCAAGACTGCTTTTACTACAGCTCCAGTGTTGGTGTTGCCTACTAGTTCAGGGTCTTATGCGGTGTATTGTGATGCGTCACGCATTGGTCTTAGTGCGGTGTTGATGCAGGACGGTAGGGTGATTGCCTATGTGCTAGACAGCTGAAGGTGCACGAGAAGAACTATCCTGTCCACGACCTCGAGTTAGCAGCTATTGTTCATGCCTTGATGTTTTGGCGGCACTATTTATGTGATGTCCCTTGTGAGGTCTACACCGATCATCGGAGTCTACAACATCTGTTTAAACAGAAAGATCTTAACTTGCAGCAGTGGAGGTGGTTGGAGTTGCTTAAAGATTATGATATCACCATTCTCTATCATCCTGAGAAGGCCAATGTGGTGGCCGATGCCTTGAGTCGCAAGGCGGAGAGTTTGGGTAGCTTAGCATATCTGCCAGTAATAGAGAGGCCTTTAGCCTTGGATGTTCAGGCCTTGGCCAACCAGTTCGTCAGATTGGATGATTCCGAGCCGAGTCGAGTTTTGGCTTGTGTGGTTTCTCAGTCTTCTCTTTATGATTGAATCAAAGAGCGTCAGTATGATGACCATCTGCTTGTTCTTAAGGACACGGTTCAGCATGGTGATGCCAAGGAAGTCACTATTGGAGATAACGGTGTATTACGGATGCAGGGCCGGCTATGGGTGCCTAATGTAGATGGTTTGCATGAGTTGATTCTTTAGGAGGCTCACAGTTCGTTGTACTCCATTCATCCAGGAGCCACGAAGACGTATCAGGACTTGAGGCACCACTATTGATGGAGGCGGATGAAGAAAGACATAGTGGACTATATAGCTCAGTGCCTAAATTGTCAACATGTGAAGTATGATCATCAGCGACCGAGTGGATTACTTCAGAAGTTAGAGATTCTAGAGTGATGGTAGCGGATCACTATGGATTTCGTTGTTGGGCACCCACAGACTCAGAGGAAGTTCGATGTAGTTTAGTGATTGTCGATAGATTGACCAAGTCATCTCATTTCATTCCTGTGGTTACTACTTACTCCTCGGAGCAGCTGGCTCAGGTTTACATTCGCGAGATTGTCAGGCTTCATGGCGTGCTGGTATCTATCTTCTCTGACCGGGATACGTAGTTTACATCGCGGTTCTTGAGAGCCGTACAACGTGAGTTGGGTACTCGGGTGGAGTTGAGTACAGCATTTCACCCTCACACGGACGGGCAGTCTGAGCGCACTATTCAGATATTGGAGGATATGCTTCGTGCGTGTGATGGATTTTGGGGGTGCTTGGGATCAGTTCTTTCCACTTGTGCAGTTTTCCTACAATAACAGTTATCACTCGAGCATTTAGATGGCCCCATATGAGGCTTTGTATGGTAGGCAGTGCCGGTCTCCAGTGGGTTGGTTCGATCCAGGCGAGGCTAGGCTATTGGGTACAGACTTGGTTCAGGATGCTTTGAGAAAAGTTAAGTTGATTCAGGATTGACTTCGTACAGCCCAATTCAGACAGAAGAGTTATGCGGAGTCGGAAGGCTCTCGATGTTGCATTCATGGTTGGGGAGCAGGATTTGCTCCGGGTTCAGCCCATGAAGGGTATTATGAGGTTCGGAAAGAAGGGTAAGTTGAGCCCTAGATATATCCGGCCTTTTGAGATTCTTGAGAGGGTTGGAGAGGTGGCTTATAGAATTGCACAGCCACCTAGTCTCTCTGTAGTTCATCTATTGTTCCATGTTTCCATGCTCCGAAAGTATCACGGCGATCCATCTCATGTGCTAGACTTCACCTCAGTCCAGTTGGACAAGGATCTTTCTTATGTTGAGGAGTCGGTCGCCATTTTGGACAGGCAAGTTCGAAAGTTGAGGTCGAAGAACATCGCTTCAGTGAAGGCTCAGCGGAGGGATCATCCGATCGAGGAGGCGACTTGGGAGACCGAGCATGATATGCACAGCTGTTATCCTCATCTTTTCACCACTTCATGTATGTCTCTATACTCGTTCGAGGATGACCATTTATTTAAAGAGGGGGAGGATGTAATGACCCAGCCGGTCGTTTTGAGAGTATTAGCCTCGAATCCCTATTTATTGCTCCCTCTATTTCATTTTGTGGTTACGTAACTTGCCGGGAGGTTTGATTTTTGGTTTCAGAGTGAAATGGGACACGTAGTCCCTAAAATGAAAGTTTAAGTCGTAGGAATCCATAATTTGTTTTGTGTGAAGACGACTCCAAAATAGAGTTTTGACGGTTCCAATAGCTCCGTATGATGATTTTGGTTTTAGGAGCATGTTCGGATGTTGATTTAGAGGTTCATAGGTCATTTCGGCGTCAAATGGCAAAAGTTACAAAATTGGGTGATTTTTGAAAAGTTTGACCGGGAGTAGACTTTTTGAAAATGGGTCGGATTCCGATTTCGGAAGTTTGAGTAGGTCCGTAATGTCAATTATGACTTGTGTGCAAAATTTGAGGTCAATCAGACTTGTTTTGATTAGTTTCGGCATCGGATGTGGAAGCTAGAAGCTCAAAAGTTCATTAGGCTTGAATCAATGCGCAATTCATGGTTTTAGCATTGTTTGATGTGATTTGAAGGCTCGACTAAGCTATGATGTTTTAGGACTCCATGGTATAATTGGTTGAGGTCCGGGGGGCCTCGAGGGTGATTCGGACCATATTCAGCATATTTCGGGACTTTGAAGAATTGCTGGAGCAGCTAATTTGGTGGTGTCTGGTTTCGTTCATCGCGTTCGCGAGAGAGGTCTCGTGTTCGTGAAGGGTATCTTGGAGGCAGGTGAGGTTCGTTCTTCGCGTTCGCAAACGTGAAGGTGTAGGAAGTTGTTCACCGCGCTCGCGTATGAGGGGTCGTGTTCGCTTAGGCCTGGGCTCAGTATACATCGCATTCGCGTGGGGGATCTCGCATTCGCGAAGAGGAATCTGGCAGCTGAGAATTTTTGTGCTTCGCGAACGCGAGTCACATTTCGCGTTCGCGAAGAAGAAAACACCTAGGCAGCAGATTGAATTTCAAAATCGAGGGTTTTTCTCCCATTTTAATTTTGGGACCTTGAGAGCTCGGATTTAGGGGAGAATTTGAGGGATTTTCAGAGGAAACATTTAGGTAAGGATTTTTGACTCATTGTTGATTATATTCCAGTAATATATCATTAATTTCTTCATTTAATTAAGGAATTGGGTTGAGAAATTGGGAGAAAAAGGTGTTGAGTTCTTATACCAAATTTTGGGGTTTTGATTGAGATTTTGGTATCGGATTTGAGTAATTTTGGTATGGGCAGACTCGTGGTTGAATGGGTATTTGGATTTTGTGACTTTTACCTGATTCTGAGACGTGGGTCCGAGTCGACTTTTTGGAGTGATTTTTCAATTCTTTGCTAATGTCATAGTTTCATTATTAAAATTAGTTTCTTATAGTTATATTTATAGTATGTAATTGCTTTTAGTTAAATTTGGGTCGTTCGGAGTCGGAAAGTCGAGGAAAAGGCATTCTTATTGATTGATTTAGCGAGATTTGAGGTAAGTAACTTGTCAAACCTTGTGGTGGATAAACTCCCATTAGGTTTGTACTGTTATGGTATTTTGCAATACGTGAAGGCCATGTACGCGAGGTGACGAGTGCGTACTCGGGTTAAATGTTAAAATCTGTTTCTTGGTAAGTAGTTTTCTTTTTAATTCCTTAACTGAGTTACTCTAGCATGTGTAGTCATCATGTTTAGCCTAATGTCACATGTCTACGTGTCCTATCTCTTATTTGCAATTTGTACAACATGCATAGTTGGATTACCTGCGTCCCTGATTTTGTATTTAGTCCTTAACTGTAGGATTCCTTACTATAATTTCATTGTTCCATTGGTTATTTGTTACATATTTACTTTTGGGACTAGGAGGCGATACCTCGGGAGTGCCCCTGCTGCATATTTTCTTTTGGGACTATGAGGCGGTACCTCGGGAGCGCCCCTGTTGCATATTTACTTTTAGGACTACGAGGCGGTACATCGGGAGTTCCTCTATTATGTATTTACTTTTGAAACTATGAGGCGGTACCTCGGGAGTGCACCTGTTGTTTACCTCTCTTTGCTGTGTTGTTATCTTTCTGTAATTTCTCATTGTTCACTTCTCAGTCATTTCATTATATTGTTATATCTTCTACCTTGTTTCCTTTTAATTCTAGTCGAGCCTTGACCTGACCTCGTACTGATCTACTGATGTTAGGCTTGGCACTTACTGGGTACCGTTGTGGTGTATTCATACTACACTTCTGCACATCGTTTTGTGCAGATCCAAGTACTGCTTTGCAGACCAGGTACCAGTGAGATAGCCCGTACGTGGAGACTTCAAGATACATCTGCCAGCGTCCGCGACCTCGGAGTCCCCCTTTATCTTTATTATGTTATTTTCTTTATTTTCATTAGACTCTGATGTATAGAGATACTTAACATTTTCTCTTTAGAGCTTGTGACTTATTTCTACCGGGTTTTGGGAGTTGTAACTATATTGAATCGCAATTTTTATATATTTCATATGTTGAGGTTTGAGTTTCAGTTTTATATTTCGTTATTCCGCACAATTGATAGGCTTACCTAGTTTTATAGACTAGGTTCCATCACGACATCCTATGGAGGAAAATTGGAGTCGTGACAACATTTTCCTCCAATCAGAGGAAAATATTTTCCTATGAAAGAAGGGAAAATATTTTCCAAAACTCTTTTTCAACCTTATTCACCCTATTTTCTTTCATTTCAAAAAAAAAAAAGTACTTTCTTTCATAATGTAGAAAAACTATTTTTTTCATTTCAATAAACTAAGTATTTTTTTTCATGAAATAGAAAAAGTATTTATTCTCCAATAAAATGAGTACTTTCTTTTAATGATGTAGAAAACGTATTTTCTTTCATTTCAATAAAAAAAGTACTTTCTTTTAAACATGTATAAAAAGTATTTTCATTCATTTCAACAATTCTTTTCATGATGTAGAAAGAATATTTTCTTTTATTTCAACAAACTTAGTATTTTCTTTCCCTGAAATAGAAAAAGTATATTTTTCCAACAAAAAACGAGTACTTTCTTTTCATGATGTAGAAAAAGTATTTTCTTTTATCTCAACATGGTGTAGAAAAATATTTTCTTTTATTTCAACAAAAAGAGTACTTTCTTTTGATGATGTAGAAAAAATATATTTTTTTCATTTCAACAAACTAAGTATTTTCTTTTCCTGATGTAGAAATAATATTTTCTTTCATCTTAGCAAAATGAGTATTTTCTTTCATTCAACAAAATGAGTAGTTTCTTTTCATGTTGTAGAAAGGGTACTTTCTTTTTCAACAAGATAAAGTATTTTCTTTTTAGTTATCGAGCTCAAATTTCAATGCTGTTCCTGTGTGAAAAAGTAAAGTAGCATATTAGTTCCTTTAGGTTTGTGTGAATTTTGAAAAGAATAATTAAATTCTTGAAGAAAATAGAGTAGGAGGGAGGGGGAGGAGTACAAGAAACATGGGGATTTTGGGGATGGCAGGTTGAGGAGAGTAGCATAAAAAATTATTATCCTAAATATATTTTGTACTCTCTAACAAACATTAGAAAATATTTTCATGAAAAAGGTTTTCATTCACTAACCAAACAAGAGAAAATAAGTGATAAAATCACTCATTTTCCAAGAAAACATTTTCAAGGAAAATATTTCGTACAAAACACACCCTTAATACAAAAATTGATGCAACGATCTCCCTCGTCTACCAAACTTAAAACTGTTTTTATCATCTTACTTAACAAATAACGCATATGCCTTTCTAAAATCTAAATTAAATCCATTCCCATCAACTAAGTTGTGCATGCACAGAAATATGCACAGCGAAATCGGATCCAAGCACCTAACAAAAGAAGAAAAAACAAAGCACCTAACAAAAGAACAAAACATTGTGCATGCATTTGGTACTAACACCCATTAGTTGTAGTAAATCAAAGTAGACATCTAAACACCACTGGATGAATCAAAGAAAGAAAAAATTTTATTATCTGCGTTCGAAAATATATAAAAGTAATGTAAACAGAAACAAAAATGAATCGAAGCCCACTGTATTTTTTTAAGAAATTTAATCTTACCACTGATGCTTAAGGTATTGGAGTAGTTAATTTCGCCTCACTAGAACAGAATAAATTATGTTATAATAATTGCGCTCTAAATTACAAAAATTTGGCGAACTCAAAAATTGGAGTGATTCACACTTACCACCTATTTGGTTTGAAAATAAATGCAGAGAAGAGGGGAGGGAGTATCAAGGATATTTTTAGCGTATAAAATCTGAGGCAAGGAATCTGTATTTATAGAGTAGGTTGGGTGAACAGAAAAGGTGTGAAGTTATCTATTCGGAAAAATATTTTCGGAACAAACAGTCATCTGCCTATTTCTGAAAAAATGACCGTCAATCTTATCATTTGACCAAAGTCGAAGCTAGCTGATCATTTGACCAAAGTCGAAGTTGAGCAACGACAACTGTGAGTTTTGCCTTATTCTCAAATCTTTCAGAGCTAGCACTACTAAAAATTCGCTAAAAACCGTCCGAGAAAACCGACCAACATCGATCGGTAATAAGCAATAAGCCACCAAAATTCTACCAACTACGCGTGGTCGGAAAACGAATGGTCGGTAGAACATACTGACCAAAATCGGTCAGAAATTACTCACCAACTTCGATCGATCAGTGTAAACGACGATCTGATACAAAAATAAGCACACCGATTATTGGTCGGTATATTATTTAATAATTTAATATAACCGACCAAAGGTCGTCGGTATGTTAAATGTAATATTTTTAATTTAAATGAATATATTGAACAATTTTAATCGGTAAAGTAATGAAATTAGTTAAATTTAAATGACAATACTGATCAACATTGGTCGATAATATGATTTAAATTATTTAATATTTACAGTAACCGACCATGATGGTCGGTCTTTGATAGCGCCTAACGTTTCACTTGCTAGGCAATCCAGCGTTATTTAGATTACTTAACCAATTTTTAATAATTCGAATCAAATCATTAATAAAAATAAGCTACAATGGTCTGGCGTAGATATAATAAGTAACATGTGGCGTAATTAAACATATCCCAGAAACCTGGTGTCACGAATACATGAGCATCTAGAGTATTACAAATAAAGTCGGAACAAAGATACAACTGTTTGAAACTAAATAAACAATAAAATGAATAGAGAAGGGGACTTCAGGGCTGCGGATGTCGTGCAGCTATACCTCAAGGCTCCGATGCAGCTGAATCCAAGCAAAGACACCACTAAATACCGCTGGGACCAGCACCAGCACCAGTGTCTGCACAAGAAGTGCAGAGTAGCATGAGTACAACCGACCTAATGTAATCCATAAGTATCAAGGCTAACCCCGATGAGGTAGTGACGAGGTTATGACAAGACACCTACATTAAAACCTATACAAGTATATATATAAAGTTTCTTTCCGAAAAGGAACAATAATAATTCAACCAAGTAAATCATCAATCCAGTATCCCAGTAAAGCATAGAAATCAATCATGGCACAACATCACCCTTCGTACTTTTACTCTTGTCCTCACCATATAATGTCACGACCCAAACCGGAGGGCCACGACGGGCACCCGGGCCTTACATGCCGAGTACTAACGTACATTTTATCTAACCTTTCTTATTATCTATAAGGGCCGACGAGATCAGTATGAATGACAGACAGTAATCCTAATCAACCAAAATTCCAGATAATGACATAAACATATATATAATATGGCCGACAAGGCTGTCATGAAAAACTATGCAACAAAAATAAATTTGCCGACAAGGCAATCCCAACTATACATGAGTCGACACTTGTCTATGAGCCTCTACAGGAACATAAGTGATGCAACATGGCCGGAACAGGGCGCCGACATACCCATAATGCCTATAACAAAAATGCATACCAAGACCACGACAAGTCCGGTGAAGGAATTTCGCCAATAACCGCAGAACTGGCAGCCTACTATGGTGGGGGAGCTTCGTCTATCTGTCTATCAGGACCTGCAGCACGACATGCAGTGTCCACAAATAAAAGGACGTCAGTACGAATAAGGTACTGAGTATGTAAGGCAGGAAAGCATAATGTAAGAACAATAATATGCATAGGGATAGAAAATATACACCCTGTAACGTCTGAGTGCCTCTGAGGGAGACTAATCATGCAATGCCTGATCATATACATATATATATCCTTTTAAAATCATCATATACATACTCCTCTGTGGGCCTCATCATCATCATATCATACCCCGGCCATCATAAGGCTCGGTAACATCATACCCAACTGATCAGTGGTTGCACAGTAGGTGCCATACCCGACCGACTATAGCTCGGACTCGGTAGAGTAAAATAGATGCCGACTATAGCGCGACACAGTAGAGTAAAATAGATACATATTTATAGTTGCACAATAGGTGCCATACCCGGCCGACGATAGCGCGGCTCAGTAGAGTAAAATAGATAATGCATGTTGGACTCATTGGAATCACACTTTGAACCCTTTGGAGTGTCGTAATGTCAAAGAAGTAACATCAACATCAATCCTCCCATAAGAGGGGAAACAATATAAGTACTACTTGCTTCTAAGAGTAGAGTATCTTTGGAGGCTCGTTCATTGCCTTATGAACAATCAAAGTCGTGCAAAAGAAGGAAAGGGATAGCCTCACATACCTTGTATATACTGCTCCAATCTCAAGCTATGCAACTATCACAACTCCTTAGTCTACGATAAGAGAAACGATACTATCGTCATCATTTAAGAGTCATAATTATTATGTATCGATCACAACCTATTTTACGATGAAATGGACAACACTTCCCCTATATATATGACTTCACACAATTCAAAACAATTACCAAATAGCCCAAACAACATCAATAATAATCATAGTGAGCCTCCCAAAATAGTCCACGCACAAGCTAATCACTTCATACATACGATGGCCACCGTAGTCGTGTCAAACGACCCGGAAATGTTACGAAGAACTATCAGCCCACAACCCTAAATCTATATGGTGTTTCTCCACACCCTTCTTCCTCCAAAACTCCACAAAACAGTAGTAAAACACGCAGCCCAATAGCAACACAAAACAGTCCACAAAACAGTCCGCTACAAGTGAATAACTCGAACTCACGGCTTCCGATCAACGTCCCGTGAGTTACATGTATAGAACGAATTACCATGAATTCGCAGGTGAAAAAAATTTATGAAAGAGAGAAGTAAACATACCTTACTTGTTGGATAACTCGGCCCTTTCCTTGGTTATTCAAACTCTAGGTTTCACCCCTAATTAGAACTTGAAAGAGAGGGAAAATCGATTAAGGTTTGTGTGGGATTTTTGGGGAGGGGTTGCAGGAGTTCAATTTGGTTTTGAAGGTCTGAAATAAGGGTGAAATAACTGTTTTTATAATCCCTTAAAAGTCTTCTCTTGGCCGACTTTGGGACTTTTAGTTTTGTCCTCTAATTTTGGCAAGTAGGTGATGCACCTACTTGTCACCTACCAATCTGCGCAGGTCTGCGGAAATACAATTATCTCTATACTACAAGAACGTATTGACAAACGGTTTAATGCGTTGGAAACTAGACTCATAGATATTTAATTTTATAGGTAGATCACCCCGTAATTCCTTGTAAATTGGGAGAAAAGCTTAGAAACATTTGACCTAATGTTTAAGTAAAATTATGAACCTAAGTTGCGACAACTTTTGTCGACTTTTGTTTCATAACTCGTTTAACTTCAAGACTTATGAAACGGGTATTATGTGATTCAAATACCTTAAAACATGACCCCTTGGTAATATTAATCACCCCTCGATTTACCCGAAAATACTAGTTACAACATCCTTGATTCGTTTAACTTCTAATACTTTTTAACCACCCTTATACACCCTTGCATCATTTAAGACCAATCGGACTAAATTCTCATCATCTCAAATATAATCTCTTCTCGGACCTACGTAGACTAACTTATGGCGTAAGCTAACGTATGCAAATATGGGTTGTAACACCCTTCCCCCCTTAGGATCATTCGTCCTCGAATGTAAGGGTTTACGGGGAGTCTAATTCATCATGGATTTCTGACGGAAATTTCCGGCTGCGTTTCCTCTATAAAATGGACACTAGCAAAACTAGCAAGCAGTTAAACCCAACCTATGGCCTTACAAGGCTATAGAAAGCATTATAGCTACGTACATTATCCGCATATCACCATTTTGTATTAAGAAAGAGTATTCTCAAGTTATTGCTTCCCTCATAGAGACGTTTCTCCTTTTAATGCGTCCTGCGTTCCCCCGGTACCCTCATTATCTCCATTCTGGAATAGGAAGGGTATATAGACTTCATCGCGTCCTCTGCTTCCCATGTCATTTCTTCCGTATTCTTGTTCCTCCACAATACTTTAACGGAAGCTACATCCTTTGTTCTTAGCTTGCGGACTTGTCGGTCTGATATAGCTACTGGCATTTCTTCATATGACAGATCCCTTGTAATTTGTACATCTTTGATAGGGACGACCCGAGAAGGGTCTCCAATACATTTCCTCAACATAGATACGTGGAATACCGGATGGACAAATTCCAATTCAGATGGCAATTCTAACTCATAAGCAACCTGTCCAATTCGTCGAAGAATTTTGTACAGCCCGATATACCGCGGATTCAGTTTACCCTCCTACCCAAAGCGCATAGCACCCTTCATCGGTAAGATCTTCAGGAAAACCCAATCACCAACCTCAAATTCCAGGTCACAACGTCGGACATCGGAATAAGATTTTTGCCTGCTTTGTGCCGCCTTCAGTCGCTCTTGTATCACTTTCACCTTCTCAATGGCTTGGTGAATTAAATCTGGCCCATATAATTCTGTCTCACTGACTTCAAACCATCCAACTAGTGATCTACATTTCCTCCTGTATAGTGCCTCGTGTGGAGCCATTTTAATACTGGAATGGTAGCTATTATTGTAGGCAAATTCTATGAGTGCCAAGTGATCATCCCAGTTCCCCTTGAAATCTAGAACACATGCTCGTAGCATATCTTCAAGGGTCTGGATGGTACGTTCAGCCTGTCCATCAGTCTGTGGATGGAATGCCGTGCTGAGATTCACTTGTGTGCCTAAACCCTTCTGAAAAGACCTCCAAAAGTTAGCCGTAAATTGAGCTCCTCGGTCTGATATAATAGACACCGGCACACCATGAAGCCTAACAATCTCCTTGATATACAGCTTCGCATAGTCTTCAGCTGTGTAAGTTGTCTTAACTGGCAGAAAATGGGCACATTTGTAAGTCGATCAACTATCACCCAGATGGAGTCAAACTTGTGATAAGAGCGAGGTAACCCAACACTGAAGTCCATATTAATCACCTTCCATTTCCAGGTCAGAATTTCTATATTTTGAATCAATCCACCGGGTTTTTGATGCTCAATCTTTACTTGTTGACAATTAGGGCACTGGGCTACAAATTCTGCAATAGACTTCTTCATGTTATCCAACCAATACTGCTCCTTAATGTCATGATACATCTTTGTCGAACCGGGATGGATGGAATATCGGGATTGATGAATCTCAATCATAATTCTCTTGCAACTCTGCTACATTAGGCACACATAATCGGCCCTGGTATCTTAGTGTCCCATCTCCTCGAATCTTGAAAGCTGAAATTTTACCCTGCTGAATGCCCTCTCTCAATCGTACCAAGGTAGGGTCTTCATATTGCCGTGCTTTTATCTTAGTTACCAAAGATGATTCCGACGTATTCTGTATAGTAACACCTCCGTCATCAGAGTCTAATAATCTGATTCTCATATTGGCTAGCTGATGAAGCTCTTTAGTCAACCCCTGTCTACTTGCCTCAATGCGTACTAGGCTTCCCATTGACTTACGACTGAGAGTGTCTGCCACAACATTGGCTTTACCGGGATGATACAATATTTCGACGTCGTAGTCTTTCAGTAATTCGAGCCTCCTATGCTGCCTTAAGTTCAACTCCTTCTGATTGAAGATGTATTGTAAACTCTTGTGATCTGTGTAGATGTCAACATGGACGCCGTATAAGTAGTGCCGCCATATCTTCAAAGCATATATTACTGCAGCCAATTCCAAATCATGGGTTGGATAATTCTTTTCATGCTTCTTCAATTGTCTTGATGCATAAGAAATCACCTTCCCACGCTGCATCAATACGCACCCCAAACCTATACCTGAGGCATCACAATATACCACATAACCTTCTGTTCCTTCAGGAAGAGTGAGCACTGGGGCGGATGTTAATCGATTCTTCAGCTCCTGAAAACTATGTTCACAAGCGTCATACCATTGGAACTTGGTAGCTTTCTGTGTTAACTTAGTCAATGGTGCTGATATAGAGGAAAACCCTTCTACAAATCGCCTATAATATACTGCTAGCCCCAGGAAGCTGCGGACTTCTGATGGTGTTGTAGGTTTCGGCCAATTCTTTACTGCATCGATCTTCTGAGTGTCGACACTAATACCCTCGTCAGATATCACATGGCCAAGGAATGCTATCGAGTTCAGCCAGAATTCACATTTGGAGAACTTAGCATATAACTTATGATCCTGAAGCGTCTGTAATACTATTTGCAAGTGGCCCGCATGTTCCTCCTCTGAATGAGAGTACACCAGAATGTCATCAATGAATACAATCACGAATACATCGAGATAGGGCATGAATACACTATTCCTGAGATCCATAAAAGCTTCTGGGGCATTTGTTAGCCCGAATGACATTACCAAGAACTCAAAATGCCCATATCTTGTTCGGAAGGCTGTTTTTGGGATATCCTTCTCCTTGACCCTCACCTGATGATACCCTGAACGTAAGTCAATCTTGGAAAAATACTTGGCACCTTAGAGTTGGTCAAACAGGTCATCAATCCTTGGAAGTGGATATTTGTTCTTTATAGTAAACTTATTCAACTGTCGATAATCAACACACATCCGTAACGACCCATCTTTCTTCCGCACGAATAGGACTGCGCACCCCAAGGTGAAGTGCTAGGCCTAATGAAGCCCTTATCCAGCAAGTCCTTCAACTGTGCCTTCAACTCGCAACTCTGCCAAGGCCATCCTATATGGAGGGATAGAGATCGATTGAGTGTCAGGCAACACATCAATGCTAAACTCTATCTCCCTTTCAGGAGGAAGACCTGGGAGTTCATCTGGGAAAACATCTGGAAATTCATTGACCACGGGGATTGATTGAAGAGTAGGCGGCTTCGCCTCCGCATCCCTAATGCGAACGAGATGATAAATGTAACCCTTTGAGATCATCTTCCTTGCCTTATGATAGGAAATAAACATACCTTTCGGCATAGCAATGTTCCCCTTCCATTCAATGACGGGTTCATCAAGAAACTGAAACCTAACCATCTTCGTACGACAATCAACATTTGCATAGCATGAGGCCAACCAGTCCATTCCTATTATCACATCGAAATCAACCATTTCTAACTCAAATAAATACGCCGAGGTTTGACGACTTCAAATCATCACTGTACAACCTCTATATACCCTTCTAGCAATCACTGATTCTCCTATCGGAGTAGATACCGCAAGTGTTTTACCTATTAATTCAGGTTTGACGCCAAACTTATTAGCCACAAAGGGTGTAACATATGATAATGTAGATCTCGGATCAATCAATGCATATACATCATAAGAAAACACAGACAATATACCTGTAACAACATCCGGAGATGACTCGAGATCCTGTCGACCTACTAGAGCATATGTTCGATTTTGAGTACCACTCGAACTCGGCAATGCACCTCTACCTCTACCACGACCTGTCGACTGCTAAAAACCCAGTGCTGGAGGTCTAACTGATGAGGAAGAACCAGCCACAGATCCAGTCGGCTGAGCCATACCACCACCTCCTTTGTTAGGACAATCCCGCCTCATATGGCCAGGCTGTCCGCAAGAATAGCATACATCAGAACCTCGACGACACAGTGCAACGTGGGCCTTGCCGCATGATCACAACGAGGTGTTGGGGGTCTCATCTGACTAGTATCCCTATAATATTGTGAGCCTGATGCCCGCGAACTTTGGCCTGAACTAGAATAGGTAAATTGATCATATTTACCCCTTATTTGATGGAGGAAGCAGTGGAGGGCTTCTCAGCCTCTTTAAGCCGAAATCCATTACCATACTGAATATCTAATACCCATNATTCACATTTGGAGAACTTAGCATATAACTTATGATCCTGAAGCGTCTGTAATACTATTTGCAAGTGGCCCGCATGTTCCTCCTCTGAATGAGAGTACACCAGAATGTCATCAATGAATACAATCACGAATACATCGAGATAGGGCATGAATACACTATTCCTGAGATCCATAAAAGCTTCTGGGGCATTTGTTAGCCCGAATGACATTACCAAGAACTCAAAATGCCCATATCTTGTTCGGAAGGCTGTTTTTGGGATATCCTTCTCCTTGACCCTCACTTGATGATACCCTGACCGTAAGTCAATCTTGGAAAAATACTTGGCACCTTAGAGTTGGTCAAACAGGTCATCAATCCTTGGAAGTGGATATTTGTTCTTTATGGTAAACTTATTCAACTGTCGATAATCAACACACATCCGTAACGACCCATCTTTCTTCCGCACGAATAGGACTGCGCACCCCAAGGTGAAGTGCTAGGCCTAATGAAGCCCTTATCCAGCAAGTCCTTCAACTATACCTTCAACTCTCGCAACTCTACCGGGGCCATCCTGTATGGAGGGATAGAGATCGGTTGAGTGTCAGGAAACACATCAATGCTAAACTCAATCTCCCTTTCAGGAGGAAGACTTGGGAGTTCATCTGCGAAAACATCTGGAATTCATTGACCACGGGGATTGATTGTAGGGTAGGCGGCTTCGCCTTCGCATCCCTAACGCGAACGAGATGATAAATGTAACCCTTTGAGATCATCTTCCTTGCCTTAAGATAGGAAATAAATATACCTTTCGGCGTAGCAATGTTCCCCTTCCATTCGATGATGGGTTCACCAGGAAATTGAAATCTAACTATCTTCGTACGACAATCAACATTTGCATAGCATGAAGCCAACCAATCCATTCCCATTATCACATCAAAATAAACCATTTCTAACTCAATCAAATTCGCCGAGGTTTGACGACTACAAATCATCACTGTACAACCTCTATATACCCTTCTAGCAATTACTGATTCTCCTATCAGAGTATCTACCGCAAGTGGTTTACTTATTAATTCAGGTTTAATGCCAAACTTATATGCCACAAAGGGTGTAACATATGATAATGTAGATCCCCGATCAATCAACACATACACATCATAAGAGAACACAGACAATATACCTGTAACAACATCCGGAGATGACACGAGATCCTGTCGACCTACTAGAGCATATGTTCGATTTTGAGTACCACTCGAACTCGGCAATGCACCTCTACCTCTACCACGACCTGTCGACTGTTGAAAACCCCATGCTGGAGGTCGAACTGATGAGGAAGAACTAGCCACAGATCCAGTTGGCTGAGCCATACCACCACCTCCTCCTTTAGGACAATCCCGCCTTATATGGCCAAGCTGTCCGCAAGAATAGCATGCATCGGAACCTCGACGTCATAGTCCAAAGTGGGCCTTGCCACACTGATCACAATGAGGTGTTGGGGGTCTCATCTGACTAGTATCCCTATGATATTGTGAGCCTGATGCCCGCGAACTCTGACTTGGATCAGAATAGGTAAATTGATCATGCTGAGGCCTTTGAAAGCATGGAGGAGCACTAGCTACAGGTGGCGCCAAATTCCTCAAAGACTGGGGCCTGACACTACCTCTGAAGTCACCAAAATACCCTGCAAATCTCGCCCTCTTATGCTGGCCCCTATCCTGCTCCCTGCCTGCTCTTTGCTAGCGCGTACGATCCTCTAGTGTCTGGGCATAAGCCTGAATACGAGAAATATCCATGCCCTCTATCAAGGAGGCTGTCGTGCACTCATTTATCAGATATGGTCCCAATCCGTTCACGAACAGATGCACCCAATCGCTCATCTGGGCCACCATATGGGGAGCATACCTTGCTAAAGAATCAAACTGCATACTATACTCTCGCACACTCATATTACCCTATCGAAGGGTCAAGAACTTATCAGCTCTAGCTCATCGTATCTCAACTGGCAGGTAGTGACGAAGAAAGGCCTCAGAAAATTCCTTCCACACAGGTGGGGGAGCGTTCGGACCCCTGGATCTCTCCCAACTATCATACCAGAAAACTGCTAAATCCCGTAACTGATAAGAAGCCAACTCTACTGCCTTCGTATCACTAGCATGCATAACCCACAGTGTACGATGAACCTGATCAATAAAAGTCTGCGGGTCCTCCTTGGGGTCTAATTCGGTAAACACTGGAGGATCTAGATTAATAAAATCGCGAACTCTCGCACTAACCAGTTTATCAGTAGCACCGGTATTCTGCCTCTGAACCTGAGCATCTACCAAGCTAGTCAACAACTGTACCGTACTCAGCATATCCTGGTCTGTAGTACCAGATAGAGGAGCTGGAGATGCTGGGTGCCTTCTAATATCCTCTGGAGGAGAAGGAGTAAATGAGGTCGGCATCTCACTCTGAGGCTCAATTTGGCCTGCTCTGGCTGGTACCCTCTCTCGCAACTGTATCAAGGCATCTACTAATCACTTGCTTCCTAGTCGTGGGCATCGCTGAAATGAACATGGTTAATATTAGAGACGAATACTTACGACTCAGCTCCGCGCACGATCTAGATTCATGAAAAAGGTGACAACCCTAAATGTCATGCAGCCTCCTGATTATAAACGTGGCACACTACAAATCCATAATCAAGACTCTACCAGACACGGCTCATAGACAACCCCTAGGACAGACCTGCTCTGATACCAAGTTTGTCACGACCCAAACCGGAGGGCCATGACTGGCACTCGGGCCTTACTTGCCGAGTACCAACATACATTTTATCTAACTGTTCTTATTACCTATAAGGGCCAACGAGATTAGTATAAATGGCAGACAATAATCCTAATCAACCAAAAATTCCAGATAATGACATAAACATATATAACATGGCCGACAAGTGTCATGAAAAACTATACAATAAAAATGAATTTGCCGACAAGGCAATCCCGACTATACATCAGTCGACACCTGTCTATAAGCCTCTAAAAGAACATAAGTGCTGCAATGCATACCAAGACCATGGCAAGTCCGGAGAAGGGATTTCGCCAATAAACACTGAACTGGCAGCCTACTATGGTGGGGGAGCTTCGTCTACCTGCCTATCAGGACATGCAGCACGACATGCAGTGTCCACAAGGAAAAGTACGTTAGTACAAACAAGGTACTGAGTATGTAAGACAGGAAAGCATAATGTAAGAACAGTAACGCGCATAGCGATAGAAAATATACACCCTGTAACATCTAAGTTCCTCTGAGGGCGATTAATCATGAGATGCCTGATGTGCATATACATATATATCCTTTTAAAATCATCATATACATACGCCTCTGTGGGCCTCATCATCATCATATCCTACCCCGGTCGTCATAAGGCTCGGTAACATCATACCCAACTGATAAGTGGTTGCACAGTAGGTGCCATACCCGTCCGACTATAGCGCGGACTCGGTAGAGTAAAATAGATGTCGACTATAGCGCGACTCAGTAGAGTAAAATAGATACATATATATAGTTGCACAATAGGTGCCATACCCGGCCGATTATAGCACGGCTCTGTAGAGTAAAATAGATAATGCATACTGGAGTCATTGGAATCACACTTTGAACCCTTCAGAGTGGCATAAGGTCAAAGAAGTAACATCAACATCAATCCTCCCATAAGAGCGGAAACAATATAAGTACTACTACCTTCTAAGAGTAGAATATCTTTGGAGGTTCGTTCATTGCATTATGTACAATCAGAGTCGTGCAAAAGAAGGAAAGGGACAGTCTCACATACCTTGTATATACTGCCCAACCTCAAGCTATGAAAATTCCATGACTCCTTAGTCTACAATAAGATCAATGACACTACTGTTATCGTTTAAGCGTCGTAACTATTATGTATCAACTGTAACCTATTTTGCGATGAAACGGACAGCACCTCCCCTATATATGACTTCCCACAAGTAAACAAAATCACCAAACAGCCCAAACAACATCAATAATAATCATATTATGCCTCCCAAAACAGTCCCCCAACCAACAACATTACTAGCAAGCCTTTCGACGTATATCTCACAAGTTCTAGCTTCAACGACTTAGCCATAACTTGGATAATCTTAAATACATGTAGGGTAAGAGGTTCATTACCTTTAAACACAAATAACAACTCCAATTTGACTTTAATTGACCATGAAATATCCCTCCAATTCTGCCACAAGAACAAGAGAGCGAAGCAAGCAATCAATTAGGGTTTTTCGGCACTAGAATCACTTTAGAAGGTTTGAAATCACCTAGGTTGATATTAAAACTTGAGGGAGTAATTTACAGAGCATAAAAAACTTAAAACAACCTCCCACACGAGCCGGAACAACACAAAAATCAGCAACAACAAGAAGAATACGGAACTTACTAGCTCCACGGGATTCCCGACACTTGATTTGTGTTGTTTGTACTTTGTTTTAGTCTTGGATCATTAGAGAACCTTGATATGGTGTTCTTATGGTTCTAAGGTCTGAAAATACTGAAAACTAATGACCTAAAACGGGGTTGAGGCGTGTTATATATACCCATATGTCTTAAACCACCTATGTGGGCCCCATAGAGAGGTGCTTGGCGCAGTCTCGCGAAAACGCGAATATCACCCAATTCTGAGAATGTATCGACAAAACAGTTTAATGCGTCAGAAACTAGACTCACAGATCTTCAATTTGGTGGGTAGATCACCCCGTAATTCCAAGTAAATTGGGAGAAAAGCTTAGTGACATTTGACCTAAAGTATGCGTAAAATTAAGTTGCGACAACTTTTGTCGACTTTTGCTTCATAACTCGTTTGACTTCAAAACATATGAAAAGGATATTATATGATTCAAATACCTTAAAAAATTACCTCTTGGTGATATTAATCACCTCTCGTTTTACCCGAAAATACGAGTTACAATATCCTTAATTCGTTTAACTTCTAATACTTGTTAACCACCCTTATACACCCTTGCATCCTTTAAGACCAATAGGACTAATTTCTTATTAAAGGTAATATATTCTCAAACCTATGTAGACTATCTTACGGCGTAAACCAACGTATACAAATATGGGTTGTAACATCGAGATATACTTGTTCATTTACGTTTGTCGAGGATGATGTTTGTGATTGCCATTTCATCTTGTCCACTGCGAACATTTATTTCTCAGCCGGTTGCTCCCCATAAACCGCTATAATTCCATCGGGTGATGGGAATTTCAATAGTTGGTGCAGCGTTGAAGGTACGGCTCTCATGTCGTGGATCCATGGTCTCCCGAATAGAGCGTTGTACCTCTTGTCTCCACCGATTATGCAAAACTTCATTTTTCAAATGGTACCGGCAGTGTTTATCGGCAACGTTATCTCGCCCTTGGTTGTTTCACATGCCATGTTGAACCCATTGAGTACTTGAACTGTAGGGACAATTCGATTCGTCAGACTGAGTTGTTTTATAAACCATGACCGGATTATATTGGCCGAACTGCCTGGGTCGACCAATACGCGCTTCACTTTAATCCTGTGTATAAGCATAGATATCACTAGCACGTCATTGTAAGGTTGCATAATCCCTTCCGCATCTTCCTCGCTAAAATGTAAGATTCCCTCCATCAAGTAATCTCGAGTGCGTTTTTCCCTGGTGATAGATATCTTGGTGCGTTTCAGCATCGGACCTTGAGGGGCATCTATTCCGCCAATAATCATGTAAATTGTGTGTTGTGGCTCTTCTTGGTTCACTTGTTTATTTCTGTTTCCGTAATGATTCTTCGCTCGGTCGCTCAAAAATTCTCGAAGATGTCCGTTTTTGAGCAACCTTGCCACCTCCTCTCTTAATTGTCGGCAATCTTTTGTTCTGTGTCCGTGCGTACCGTGATATTTGCATATCAGATTAGGATTCCTTTGGGCTGGGTCCGATTGTAACGGTCGAGGCCACTTAGGGTCCTTGATGCGACTGATAGCTGATACGAGAGTAGCTGCATCAACATTGAAATTGTATCCCGATAACCGTGGTGCTTCTTGGTGACCAGTGGTTCTCTCGAAATTTCCTTTCATTATGGGCCCTCGATTATTCCGACCTTGATCGTTTCTCCTTTTGTGTATTGGGGAGTTTTTCCTTGCTTTAGTGATTTTGCTATCCCTATGATATGGATGATGCCGATCTCTATTCAGTCTCGGTTCACAATAAATCTCCCTTCGAACTCTATCATGTGTTCTGACAGGATAAATAGATCCCGAAGGGGCTCCAAGTTGATCATCTTCGACTCTGATTTTCGATTGCTATCGGTTATGATATCTGCCTATGTGACGGCTGGATATTCTATCAAGTTGTGTTTGAGTTGCTGTGAAGTCGTCGAACTTCGAGCGTTGAGCCCTTGGGTGAAGGCCTGAACAGCCCAATCGTCAGTGACCGATGGTAGGTCCATCCGTTCCATCTGAAAACGAGATACAAATTCTCTGAGCATCTCGTTATCTTTTTGTCTGACTTTGAACAGGTCCGACTTCCGCGTTTCCACTTTGATAGCGCCTGCATGTGCTTTTACAAAGGAATCTGCAAGCATAGCGAAAGAGTCAATGGAATTAAGGGGTAAGTTATGATACCATGTCATGGGCCCCTTTGATAAGGTTTTCCCGAACTTTTTCAAAAGAACGGACTCGATCTCGTCGTCTTCTAAGTCGTTTCCTTTTATAGCGCACGTGTATGCGATCACATGCTCGTTTGGATTGGTTGTTCCATTGTACTTAGGAATTTCTGGCATGCAAAATTTTGTTGGGTATTGGTTTTGTAGAGGCGCTCGATGGGAAAGGTTTTTGTAAAATTTTTTTAGAATCCAAGCCTTTTAATATCGGGGGTGCTCCTGCGATTTGATCCACCCTGGAATTGTATGTTTCCACTTTTTTGTCGTTAGCCTCGATTTTCTTCTCTCCAGACTCGACTCGTCTGGTTAATTCCTCGAGCATCCTCATGATCCCGGAGTTTGCCCTCGATCCGCCTTCATTCGGCTCCTCTGCTACTGGTTCATTCTTAGGAATGGTTCCCCGAGAAGGGCCGAGCTCAACTTTGTTCTATATTTGGCTTCGATTTTGTAATTGAGCAATGGCTGTCTGCTGGGCTTGCAACATGTCAAATATCATTATGAGGCTGATCCCGTCCTCTTCATCGTTTTGGGGACCCTGTGTTGTTGATCGGTGTTCTCCACGAACACTGTTTGACGGACCAGTAGTTTGATCTACATCGACCGCCACCTGTGAATTACCATCGATCGGAACCTCATCACCGGGTGCTATGTTGTTGTTTTCACCTTGATGATCAAATTCATTATCGACGTACAAAGGCACATTGTGAATGCGACATAGCTATACTCTAACCTGAAATCAGAGATACTTCACAGAGCAAGTGTAAAACAATTTGTGTGACAAAAAATTGTATCAAACGCTCACTATTATCCTAGTCCCACGGTGGGCGCCAAACTGTTTACCCTTGGCTTCGAATAACAATTAAGTTTATACGTGGTTTTAAGGACACGTAATTTGGTTTGATACAAATAACGAATAATGTAATGAAGATTAAAGTCAGTAAATAAATAGAGAAGAAATGCAAACCACAAGCCTTGAATAGTCTTGGCCTTGATTGATTTCTCCAAGATGAACAAATATGAACCAAACTAATAATAATAAAAGCAGACTTCTTTTCTATGTATTAATAATTGTTTCGTGAGATACTTTAGAATGATTACATTGCCCCTTTATATAACGTGGGGAGAATCTTCTATACAAGGCAAGAATCTGTTTACAAGGTAAAAATATCTCTTAATTTGCTGATTTAACGGTCTTATTGATTGGTGCTGTGATTCCCGCGGAGATACTTATTTATCACGGGATTTTTGGTTCTTTCGTCATTCAAATTTGATAACTTACTCTAGGGAATTTCCCGGAATCGAGCTCAATAGGTTTACCTTGGGAGTCATGGCTTCAAGTTCTGATTCGATGTTGCTCGGTCTCGACCGTCGATCTTAGATACCTCGATATTCCTACTTCGATGTTATTCGGTCTCGCTCTTCGATCTTTGATATCTTGACCTCGATTTACCGAACAGTAATTACGATCAACACCAACCGTATAAACTAGAGCCCGGTTCGTCCCCATGTAGGCAGTCCGAGTTTGACTCCATACAGTCGCGCCCTTTTTCTCTTGAGAATGGGTTTCGACATTTGACAACTCTTTTGAATGGTTACCAAAAGAGAAGAGTCGTCACCTAACGATTTTGAGGTGTGTTAAGGCACCTATTTGCAAATAACTCTGTTTTAACTAGTCAGTGTTACCAAAGATCGGGTAAGGGCACAAATTACCTCAAAGAGAAGGTGTTAGGCACTCTTCAAGATCCACAACTGTGGGTCCTGACTGAAATTTACACTATGTGGGATTATCGGATTACAATTGAGCTAAGTGATTATATAAGTGAGGGAAGATAAGGAATTTAAAGGTTCTATTACGAACAAGTGTAAAGAAAATCGGGCAACAATTAAACTATATAGATAATCAATACAAGTCTATAGAGGTTATAAGGTACAATTTAATTATTCAATGACTAAGTGCAAACAATAACATATAAAGGAGGGGGAGGTCCTAAGTTTTTTAGCTTAAAGGATCACCCCGTGCAACATAAATAATACTTCGCAACTCCCTTAGGATACGGGTTGCTCATATTATTCAACGGGCACATACTATCATCTTCTACTATCCGATTACTATTTTAAAGTTGTTTACTTAAAGCGCTCTAATTCAATTCTACACCATCTCCTATGCGTGCGCTACATGGCCCAGGAGGCTTTGGACCTACTATCTGGGCGGTTCTAGACTCTACTTAGGATGCTCAAAATGATTAAACTAGGTGCGCAATCATAACATATAGGACTTCGCATAAAGTTAATAGATGGCTCAAGTTGGCCTCCACACATAAGCAGCAAATTGCACGCGGACAGATTCATACATTAAGCGGCATACAGTTTTAGATTGAAGAAGCATGAGAGTCGTTGAATCCTATACGCATAGTTTCTATTTGATTCTACTTTCCAGTATTGTATAGGTAGCACTGTAGCTTCAGACTAACGTATTGGCAGATAACGGGTATTGCAGGTCCTATAGGCATGATCTCTAATTGTTTGCACAATGAGGTGGTGCAACTATTTGAAAGCTCAGAATTAACAGTGCTAATTTTATAAACATGCTTCTTAGACGGGTGACATTATCCTATAGGCAGGATTTCTAATAGTTGACAATCGAATTTGATTTTATAATACTTTATCCCTATATGCATGTCAGCTAGGTGGGGTAGTATAATGAGAGTAACAGAAGCCGCTTGGTCAATTAGTTAAAACCCTATAATCATGGTATCTAGATGAGCATTAGTAAAGGCATGTATTATTATATCCTATAGACATGTTGTCTAATGATTAAGCAACGCGTTTGATCCCTATAGACATGCTGTTGAAGAACGAACAATAGTAGACATGGAAACAAGTGTAGCAATTACTTAAACTAACATGATTTGGATGGTGCATAAGTATTAGACAGGTTAAGTGAAGTGTGTGATTCCTATAGGCATGATTTCTATTAGTGTGCAGAAATAAAGCACGTTAAACAAAATAGCAAATAATACACGTTGACCCTATAGGCATGCTTTCTACCCTTTTATGCGAGAATAGAGTATACCCGTTCCCTTTTTCCCACTAATTTCCCCATCATTCATTATTATGGATTATAGAAGAAATAAACAATTACAGACTTGATAGGCGGCTATAAGCCCAAATAAAACAAATATAGGATACCCAGGGCTGCTTCTGGGCCTTCAACTAAGCCGGGCACTTTGGGTGATGATAAGGCCCACACTCTAGGTGGCTATTAATATGCTTCCATTCTGAGTACCAAACTGGCCCAACAACTAAGCCCGAACCATAAGACAGCTGCCTTGCTCATCCATGGAATATCAAATAGCCATAACAATACAAGTGACAAACTAGGTACTAAGCCAGCCCAAACAAACATCAGGATTTATGTCACGACCCAAAACCCCAAGTGCCGTGATGGCGCCTATCATGATACTAGGCAAGTCAAAAACTCACACATATCAACATCCTCAAAGTTAAAATATGCAGAAATAAGCTTAAGTGCGTAAAATTCTCATAAAACTGAATGATAACGTCATAGCTCAATACAGAATTTCCCAAAATCCTGGTGTCACTGAGTACATGAGCATCTATACAAATACATAGTCTGATACACTATCTTAGAAAGTAGAACTGAATAAGTGAAACTGAGAGATAGGGGAGGAGAGTCGAGATCTAAGGACGCAAGGCAGCTACCTTGATAATCTCCGAATGTTTGAAACTCTGAGACCAACAACCACTGTGCCCGAAAACACCTGGATCTGCACATGAAGTGCAGGGTGTAGCGTGAATACAACTAGCTCAATAAGTAACAAATATAACCTTTAGACTGAAAACAGTGACGAGTCCGAACAATACGGTCCAAATACATAATTAAACAGTACGGAGATTTATAGAACATAATGACAGCTATATCTCAGAGAAACTCATAATTTGCAGGTACCAGTACAGGAGTGTAGACATGCTTCCAAGTTTAACAATTAAGCTCAGAACAAATAAAATATGCCAAGTCTGAATGATATGAGGAATATGATATCTCTATATCTACATGCCAATATGCATATCATATGTGATGCAACACAATGAACGTCTTGCGTACTCACACTCTCGGAGTACTCACCCTGACTGTCTCAATTCTCAAACATCACACTCAATCACTCAGCACTATACAGGGCAGATCGAGCCCAAATGCAAATAAATCCTGATGTGGCATGCAGCCCGATCCCATCGTGTCTCAATAGTAACTACGCTCACTGTGGGTGTGCAGACTCCGGAGGGGCAGATCCATCTCAAGCGCTATAATAAGCCAATCATGGCATGAATCAATAAAACCTGCTACGGCGTGCAACCCAGTCCCATAAATATCACTCACAAACAGGCCTTGGCCTCACTGGGTCATCAATCTCTCCAGTCTCTTGGGCTCACAACACTCATGCTAAGCAGCCCAAATCAGTGATACATGATGTGACGATATACGATAACAGAGACTGAGATATTATATGCAATGATGAATGCGACTGAGTACATAACTGCAATTAAGCAAATAACTCAATAGCAAAGAACGACCACTGTGGGTCCCAATAGTACCAGCACATAGCCTAAACATGATTTCTAGCATAAATCACAGCTCAAGTGCTCTAACACATAGAGTACAGTAATAATATTCACATAAGATAGCTACACAGTTCCATGGAATTGACTAAGTCATAATTTCTACAGTGCACGCCCACACGCCCGTCACCTAGCATGCACGTCACCTCAACACCAACCATATAGCACATAATTTCAGTGGTTCATACCCCATAACCAGGGTTAGAAGTGTTACTTACCTCAAACCATGCAAATCTATACTCCACTAAGCCCTTGCCTCGCGAATCTATCTCTGAATTCCTCGAATCTAGCCACAAACAATTCGATACAATCAACTCAAGCTATAGGAATCAATTCCATATGAAAATACTAAGTTCTTAATCAAAAGTCAAAAAGTCAACTCAAAAGTCAACCCCGGGCCCACATCTCGGAATTCGATGAAAGTTACAAAATCCGAACACTCATTCAACCCCGAGTTCAACCATACCAAAATTACTCAAATTCGACACCAAAATCCTGCTCAAATCCCCAAAATTCGGCCTAAGAAGTTTTTTCCATTTTTCCCAAATTTTCAACCCTAATCACAAATTAAATGATGAAACCAAAGATATATTCATGTAATTTAACCAAAACCAAGTAAGAATCACTTACCCCAATCACTTCCTTGAAAATCTCTCTAAGAGTCGCCTCAATCCGAGCTCCCAAAATCAAATTGTGAAATAAACTCAAACCCTCGTTTTTGAGACTTAAATCTGCCCAGATATCCCTCAATCGCTATTGCAAAGCACAAACTAAGCTGCCCAAAAATTAACCTTATGCGAACGCGACAATCTCCATGTGAATGTGAAGCACTGCCTCCTTTGACCTACGCGATGGCAACCCTCTTCATGCGATCGCGAAGAACAAAGCGTGTAACCAGCTCTTGCCTCATTTTCTCTTCACGAACGCGGCTTAGCCCACACGTTCGTTATTCACTACCTGACCAACATACGCGATCACAGACTCTTGCTTGCGAACGCATAGGGTAGAAATCCCAGCTTCCCAAACAAGCCTTCGCGATTGCTGACCTATCCACGCGATCGCACAAAAGGAAACTAGATCGGTACACCAGAAAAACTTTAGCAATCTTCAAAGTCCTGTTTCACTCTGTTAACCATCCGAAATTCACCCGAGGCTCCCGGAACCCCAACCAAATATACCAACAAGTCCTAAAACATCATACGAACTTAGTCGAGGCCTCAAGTAACATCAAACAATATCAAAAACACGAATCGCGCCCCAATTCAAGTCTAATGAACTTACGAACTCCTAACTTTTACATTCGATGCCGAAACCTATCAAATCAAGTCCGATTGACCACAAATTTTGCACACAAGTCATAAATGACACAACGGGCCTATTCCAACTTCCAGAACCTAAATCCGAGTCTGGTAACTACAAAGTCAATTCTCGATCAAACTTCTCAATTCTAAATCTTCTAATTTTCCAACTTTCGCCATTTCAAGCCTAAATCAACTACGGACCTCCAAATTACTATCCGGACACACTCCTAAGTCCAAAATCATCCAACGGAGCTATCTGAACCATCAAAACTCCATTCCGTAGCCATTCACACATAAGTCAACATCCTGTCAACCTTTTCAACTTAAGCTTCTAACCTTGAGACTAAGTGTCTCAACTCATTTCGGAACATCTCCGGAACCGAACCAACTACCCCGGCAAGTCACATAACGACAATTGAGCATAAAATAAGCAGTAAATGGAGGGATAGGCTATAACACTCAAAATGATCAGTCGGGTCATTACATCCTCCCCCTCTTAAACAAACGTTCGTCCTCAAACGGGTCTAGAAACATACCTGGAGTCTCAAATAGGCGTGGATATCTGCTCCACATCCCCCGCTTGGTCTCCTAAGTAGCCTCCTCGACTGGCTGGCCTCTTCACTGCACCTTCACTAAAGCTATGTTCTTTGACCGCAACTTTCGAACCAATTGATCCAAAATGGCCACCGACTCCAAATCATTACCATCCAACTGACCGTGCTGAAATCCAAAACAAGAGACGGATCGCCGACATATTTTCAGAGTATAGAAACATGAAACACTGGAGGAACACTCCACAGACTAGGTGGCAAGGCAAGCTTGTAAGCCACCTATCTAATCCTCTGAACCACCTCAAATGAACCCATGTACCGAGGGCTCAACTTGCCCTTTTTCCCGAACCTCATAACACCCTTCATGGGTGAAACTTTGAGTAGTACCTTCTCCCCAACCATGTAAGCAATATCACGAACCTTCTGATCGGCGTAGCTCTTCTGTCTAGATTGTGCCGTGCGAAGCCGATCCCAAATCAACTTATCCTTATCCATGGCATCCTGAACCAAGTCAGTACACAACAGCCTAGCCTCACCTGGCTTAAACCATTCCACCAGAGACCGACACCGTCTCCCATACAAAGCCTCATACAGAGCCATCTGAATTCTCGATTGTTAGCTGTTGCTGTAGGCAAACTCTGCGAGTAGCAGAAACCGATCCCAAGAACCCCCCAAAATCTATGACATAAGCGCGTAGCATATCGTCCAATATCTGAATATTGCGTTGGGACTATCTGTCCATCTGAGAAGGCTATAGTCAACTCAACCTAGGTGCCTAACTCTCCCTGCACTGCTCTCCAAAACTGTGACGTAAACTGCATACCTCGATCAGAAATGATGGACACCGGCACACCGTGAAGGCGAACAATCTCGCGGATGTAGATCTCAGCTAATCGCTCCGAAGAATAAGTAGTCCCAACTGGAATGAAATGTGCGGACTTGGTCAACCGATCGATAATCACCCAAATATCATCAAACTTCCTCGAAGTCTGTGCGGTCCAACTACAAAATCCATGGTGATATGCTCCCATTTCCACTCAGGAATCTCAAGCCTCTGAAGCAATCTGCCCGGTCTCTGATGCTCATACTTCACCTGCTGACAATTTAGGCACCAAGCTACAAACCCCATTACATCCTTCTTCATCCTGATACATCTTTGCGGCACCGGGATGAATGGAATATCGCGAACTGTGGGCCTCCTCAAGAATCAACTCATGTAGCCCATCTACATTAGGCACACAAATCCGACTCTGCATCCTCAACACCCCATCATCCCCAATAGTAACCTCCTTAGAATCATCATGCTAAACCATGTCCTTGAAGACAAGCAAATGTGGATCATCATACTGGCACTCTCTGATGCGATCATATAAGGAAGACCGAGAAACCACATAAGCTAGAACCCAGCTGGGCTCCGAAACATCTAATCTCACGAACTGGTTGGCCAAGGCCTGAACATCAGCTGCAAGCGGTCTCTCACCAACAGGAATAAATGCAAGGCTACCCACACTCACTGCCTTTTTACTCAAGGCATCGGCCACCACATTGGCCTTGCCGGGATGATATATAATGGTAATATCATAGTCCTTTAGAAGCTCCAACCACCTCCGCTGCCTCAAATTTAAATCCTTCTGTTTGGACAAGTGCTGGAGACTTTGATGATCCGTAAATACCTCATAAGACACATCATAGAGATAATGCCTCCAAATCTTCAATACATGAACGATGGCTGCCAACTTCAAATCACGAACATTGTAGTTCTTCTCGTGGGGCTTTAACTAGCGTGAAGCATGATCAATCACTCTACCCTCCTACATCAAGACACACCCAATATCAATCTGAGAAGCATCACAATACACTATCACAATACACTATATAAGAGCCAGAAGTTGAATGCAAAACTAGAACTGGAGCTGTGGTCAAGGCAGTCTTGAGCTTCTGAAAGCTCTCCTCACAGTCATCCGACCACCTGAATGGAGCATCCTTCTGGGTCAATTTGGTCAAAGGCGCTACAATAGACGAGAAACCCTCCACAAAGCGATGATAATATCCGGCCAAGCTGAGGAAACTTCGAATCTCAGTAGCTGAGGACGGTCCGGGCCAACTCTGAACCGCCTCTATCTTCTTTGGATCCACCTTAATCCCCTCACTGGACACCACGTGCCCCAAGAAAGCCATCGAACTGAGACAAAACTCACACTTGGAGAACTTGGCATAAAGCTTCTCCTCCCTCAGCCGCTGTAGTACAATCCTCAAATGCTGGGCATGCTCTTTATGGCTACGTGAGTGCACTAGGGTATCATCAATGAATACTATGACAAACGAGTCGAGATATGGCTGAAAATCATTGTTCATCAGATGCATGAATGCTGCTAGGGCGTTGGTCAGCCCAAAAGACATCACAAGGAACTCATAGTGACCATAGCGGATCCTGAATGCCGTCTTCAGAATATCCGAGTCTCGAATCTTCAACTGGTGATACCCAGACCTGAAATCAATCTTAGACAACACCCTTGCTCTCTGAATCTGGTCAAATAGGTCATCAATGCGCGACAAAGGATACTTGTTCTTGATTGTAACTTGTTCAACAGCCTATAGGCGATGCACATCCGTATAGTACCATCCTTCTTTTTCACAAATAGAACCAGTGCACCCCAAGGCAACACACTAGGCCTAACAAACCCTTATCAAGAAGTTTCTGAAGCTGTTCTTTCAATTCCTTCAACTCAGCTGGTGCCATACGATACGGAGGAATAGAAATGGGCCTAGTGCCCGGCACCAAGTCAACACCAAAGTCAATATCCCTGTGGGGTGGCATGCCCAGTAGGCCTGCAGGAAACATATCCGGAAAGTCTCGCACTACCAGAACAGAATCAATATAGGGGTATCAGCACCAACATCCCTCACAAAGGCCAAATATGACAGACACCCCTTCCTAACCATCCGTTGGGCGTTCAAATATGAAATCACCCTACTGGGAACATAATCTAGAGAATCTCTTCACTCGATCCTTAGCAACCCCGGCATCACCAACGTCACGGTCTTAGCGTGACAATCCAGAATAACATAACATGGAGACAACCAATCCATATCCAAAATCACTTCGAAATCGACCATACTAAGAAATAAGAGATCAACTCTAGTCTCCTATCCCCCAATAGTCACCACACACGATCAATATACATAGTCCACAACAATAGTATCGCCCACTGGCATAGATACATGAACAGTTAAAACTAAGGACTCACGGGGCATATCCAGATAACGAGCAAAATATGATGATACATACGAATAAGTAGAACCAAGGTCAGATAATGTTAAAGCATCCCTATGACATACTGAGACAATACCTGTGATCACTGTGTCTGAAGCAATAGCCTCTAGCCTGGCAGGAATAGCATAGAATCGAGCCTGATTGCCACCTGATCGGCCTCCCCCTCTAGGGCAACCTCTGGCTGCCTGAGCCCCACCCCGAGTTGGTTGAGCGGGTGGTGAAGTAGTTAGTGCGGAAGTCGCACCTAACTCCTCTACTGAACTGGACCTCTCGAAAGGCGGGGACAATGCTTTTTCACATGACCCTCCACACTCAAAACAACCCTTCTCAGAAAATGGTGGCAAGTACTGAGGCGGACCCTGAGAACCAGAATAACTACCAGAGGAACCTGGTGCCGATGAACCCTGAACTGAAGGTGCACGAGATGAACTCTGAGCTGGGAGTGCATTAAGAGATGACTGACCCGGTAGAGCACTGTAAGAACCATAGCTAGCTTATGCGCCACGATGAACTGGACTAGCCATCTAAGCGGGTCCATAAGGATGACCCTTGCTGTGGTGGAACAGATCCCCAGAGGGAACACCGCTGAAACCACCTGAACCACGAGGCCTCTTGGCCTTCCTCTCCTTAAGCTCCAGACTACGAACCAACTCTAGCCACTGATATGTTTACACATTTTTTCCCAAAGTTTTAACCCCTAATCACTAATTAAATGATGAAATCAAAGATAGATTCATGTAATTTAACCAAAACCAAGTAAGAATCACTTACCCTAATCACTCCCTAGAAAATCTCTCCAAGAGTCGCCTCAATCCGAGCTCCCAAAATCAAATTGTGAAATAAACTCAAACTCTGATTTTTGAGACTTAAATTCTGCGCTGAAATCCCTCAATCGCGATCGAAAAAAATGCTTCGCTATCGTGAATAAGCAACTAAGCTGCCCAAAAATTAATCCTATGCGAACGCAACGATGTCCACGTGAATGCGAAGCACTGCTTCCTCAAACCATTGCGATCGCGAAGAACAAAGCGCGTGACCAGCTCCTGCCTCATTTCCTCTTCGTGAACGCGGCTTAGCCCACTCATTCACGATTCACCGCCTAATAAGGCTGTATTGTGGGCCGGTCCAGGCCCGGGACCGACACGGGCCCGCGTTCCTTGTGGGCCAAACGGGCCTCGTGGGCTGGTCCTAGCGGGCCTGGGCCCTAGCGGTTCTAAAGCCCGTGATGGGCCGGGCTCAACGCAAACCAGGCGAGCCTGGGCCGGGCCCAACGGTCAAATTTCAAAAAAAAAAATTTTTTAAGTAAAATGGCCAACGGCCAGATTTTTAAAATCTAGCCATTGGGCCATTATTTTGACCGTTTATTGTTCAGAAAATAGCCATTTTGGCCCCTAAACTTTATTTTAACCCCAAACTTTTTATAAATACACTTTTTACCTATTCTCAACTATAAATACCCCCTCATTCTTTCATTTTTACTCACAAATTCTCTCAATCTCTCTCTAATTATTTCCATAATTGCTTGCTTTGTTATTCCAATTTCGTGAAAAATTGTCAAGCTGGTGAATTGAAGTATTTAAGTCTTCAAGTCTTCAACGATATTCAATTTTCAAGAAGTTGTTCGTCAATTCGGTAAACTCGTTCCAACTCTTTAATTTTTAATATTGTTATTGTGTTTGTTTTATTTAGTGTAATTATAATTAATATGGATTTTTCATTGAAAAAGATGTTTGGTGGTAAGGGTAAGGGAAAATCAAAAATTAGTCAATCTAGTAGCCAAGCTACTCCTCCTCCCCATGTTACCCGTCCTACTGCACCTATTATTCTAGATAGTGATCATCCTTGTTTTCAATTTTCGGATAGCCAATTTTGTCACGATGTTGCACCGGGTCAACAATTAGATGAACAAACGATGAACTTACTTTATCCTAATCAACCTATATTGGAAAATGATGATTTAGATGAAACCCAACTGGATTTAGATGATACACCTACTAGTCCTATTAATAACCAAACTGATGCCTCGCCTGACCCTCCTGTAGTAACCCCTACATTTGATAGAAGACCTCCTAGACGGGCCGAAACATCTCTTGTTTGGAACTTTTTTACTCAACTAAGAGAAGAAAATAAGGCTAAGTGTAAAAGTTGTGGGTCTTTGTTGGCTCATAAATTTACTGGCAACCGTAGCGGTACAGGTAGTTTGACTAGGCACATATTAAAACACCCTAGAGATAAACAAAGATATTTACAAATGAAAGCTGCGGAAGAGGGGACGGGTGTAGGTAATCCGACTCACACTAGTGCAGGTTCAAATGTAGTCCAACCGGGAATTAACACCGTTACCGGTGGAATTTTATATTACGATCCAAATAAGGATCGTGAAGAATTAGCAAAAATGGTAACTGTTATGTGCTTACCATATAGCTTTCCTTCTAACCCATATTTTGTACAATATATTAGAAAATTTTATAACCCTACTTATAAAGGATGGCCTCGTGCAACCGTAAAGGCCGATATTTATAAATATAAACACGAATATGAACAATATTTGCGATATTTATTTACCCATATAGATTGTCGCATTGCTATTACTACTGATATAGGTAGAAGTGCCAATAACTGTGACTATCTAACCGTTACAAGTCACTGGATAGACGAAGACTGGATAATGCAAAAACGCATTATCGCCTATAGAATTATTAACTCACGTCACACATGTAAATTTATTGCTAGCACAGTATCAGATATATGTAGATATTTTGTATTAGAGATAAAATAATGTCTGTTACAATGGATAAGGCGTCTAATAACACAAATGAAATAGGCATTCTTACAAGTAGTTTAAATCCCGCATTTTCTAATATTTTTCATGTTAAGCGCATTTTTCATATTTATCATTTAATTGTTGGTGAGGGTATGAAAATGTTAAATATAGAAATTGAAAAGGTAAAAATGGCTCTTAATTGGCTATTTTACTCAAACTGTAGAAGTAGACTAAGAGAATATTTTTAAAAATCTGATGAATTTGGCCTTAGGGAAAGAAAGGTTCCTAAACCTTGTCCAACTAGATGGAACTATATGTATGAAAGTCTAGTTGTCGCCTACGAATATAGAAACCCAATTAGCGCAACCTACAATGCTCGTGTAGGTGGTGGTGATGATGATGACGACGAGCACCTAACTAATCAAGATTGGACTAACGTTAAAATTCTTATAGATTTTTTAGAACAATTTTCAATAGCAACAAACTAATTATCTGGGCAGTACTATCCTACTATTTCTAACTATTTAGTTTATATTGCTGCACTTGCAGATTTATTTGATTAATTTTCAGAGGTGGGATAATTTATGAAGTTGCTATTGATTCTATGAAAGAAAAGTTTAAAAAATATTTTTTCCCTATCCCCTACAGTATAAGGAACAGAGCAAGAGACTCCGTGAAAGCAAGCCTAATCGTAGGAACGGCACCACAGTACAAGAAACAAAGCAAGAGACTCGAGGAAAGCAAGCTTAATCATAGGTACGAAAGTTTTCCTACAAAAAGGGGGCTGGCTATTGCCAAGCTACACCCAACGGGCTGGCTATTGCCAAGCTACACAAGCAGTTAATTTGTTTATAGTCGCAAAAGTTTTCCTACAAAAAAGGGCTGGCTTCAACCTTGCCAAGCTACACAACTCGGAAAACTTTTGTACTATAACCAACGTTAACTGTTCATAACTCAGAAAACTTTCGCACTACAACAAGCTAACTTTCAAAGAGTACACTTACTCTATTTTCATACATGGACCGTACTACAACAAGCTAACTTTCAAAGAGTACACTTACTCTATTTTCATACATGGACCGGCCTTTCCATCAATTCGAAAGGAAGAACAAGAAGGAAATTTAGAAAGAACTCATATGTAATATATCACAATAGATTTACAAGGGGTGTACGAAAATTACAAGAAAATTCTAGGATGACTCTAAGGTTTTTTACAAGAGGATTTTCTGAACTTGTACAAGGGAATTTTCTGATGGGAATACAAGATGATTACAAGATGATCTTACAATACTACAAGCCCTCCTATATATAGGAATAGGAGGTTATTACAAGACAAACATTCTAGATAAAGTAAACCTATCTTACATGGCAAACTTATCTACAAGCGGGTCCTTTTTGGCATGTGAAGGACTTTAGGCAAACCACTAAAAACACTTGAAAGCATGTGAACGGGTTGAAATATACATGGTGTAGCATGTGAAAGCATGTGACGCCATGTGACTCCATTGTGTTGCA
>MCJB01048352.1:212741-265585 GCA_002018475.1 Nicotiana obtusifolia | reverse complement strand
CCCCCCCCCCCCCTCCCGCCTGAGATGTGGTAGGATCTTCTGGAAATAAACTAGCCTGAGTCATAGAATCCATGAACCGTAGCATACGGCCTATGACCACCTAGAATCCCGCTGTGGACATGACATCCACCGAGATGGTCATGCTGCAGGCACCTCACCTTGCTCTTCAATAATGGGATCCTCTACTAGACCCACTGATGGTGTAACTGGAGCAACTCTAGGAAGCCCTCGTCCCCTACCACGAACTGGGGCCCTCCCTCGACCTCTACCTCGGCCTCTAGCAATAGGGGGAGCACCTCCTCCATGGTCTAGAACATCAGTTGCGTGCGTTCTCACCATCTGTGAGAAAATGAGAGAAAAATACTTAGGACTACAACTACTGCATGATAGGAGATGAAGAAAGAGTAGTTTCCTAACACCCTATAGCCTCTCAACGATAAGTAGGGACGTCTCCGCACCGATCCGCAAGACACTATTAGGCCTGCTCATAACTTGTGAGACCTATGTAAACCTAGTGCTCTAATACCATGTTGTCACGACCCAATTTCTCCTATAAGCTGTGATGGCGCCTAACGTCGCCGCTAGGCAAGCCTAAAATGAATTTACTACGTGATTACTTCTTTTGGCAGGCTTAAAAGTAGTTAAGTTCCCTTTATTTAGAAATTCAGAAATAGAGAGTTAAATGAATAAAATGAAAGCATCTGAACACAAGCATAAACATGTAAATACACCAAATCCATAAAGTCTACTAGTATGTGTGCCAAGACCTGGTGTCACAAGTATATGAGCAACTAGTAGAATATATAAAACTCTAACTACTGCCCGAATTAAATTAGACAAAATATAAATACAGAAGAGAGACTCTAGAGGCTGCAGAACGACTCGGAAAGCAGCTCGCCACTAGGCCTCGAGATATCTGGGACACGTGCTGGTAGGACCGCCATATGTACCTGCCTCATATCCTACACGGTTTGTGCAGAAGTGTAGCGTGAGTACATAAATGACATGTACCCAATAAGTATCTAGTCTAACCTCGAAGAAGCAGTGACGAGGGGTCGACATTGACACTTACTACGGGCTAATAGTAAAGAAATACGAAATTCTAAATGAGCACGATTATGTATATAATAATAACAACTAAATATTAAGCAGAAGGAAATAAATCTTTCATACATGGTAAGTTCCAAATAAATTCCATCATGTATACTTTTAGCCTCTCAATCCATGAAATGATAGTAAGTATATAATTGAACTCTGAGTATTAATGCGCACGATTATGCCGAGGTCATACGGCCCAATCCAGAATAATGTGTACATTGTCGAGGGTCGAGCGGCACGAACCATAGATGCATTTATCTACTGCCGAGGCGTTTGGCCTGGTCCACAAGAAGAGAGGATACTTTATAAGCATTTAACATAAACGTTATTAAAGGCTAAAACCCAATGTAGTACAAATTCCATAAACAACCTTTCACAATTCCTCTAACAA
Organism: Nicotiana obtusifolia; assembly: GCA_002018475.1. Taxonomy (NCBI): domain Eukaryota; kingdom Viridiplantae; phylum Streptophyta; class Magnoliopsida; order Solanales; family Solanaceae; genus Nicotiana; species Nicotiana obtusifolia. The sequence continues at coordinate 264,096 of MCJB01048352.1, read as the reverse complement.
GTTCTAATATAATTTAAGCACTTTAATTAACAAGTAGGGTGCAAACATCTCAAATAATTCATGATTTGGGTCCTAAAATTACCCAGATATAAGCATAATTAGTAGTTACGCATAGACTATCGTCACCTTGTATGTACGTAGCCCCCCACAATTAGAAGAAAACATTAATTCAAATCACATATGGGTAAATTCCCTCTTACAATATTAGGCAAGAGACTTACCTCGTCTTGAAGTTCACTTTCCGCCTCAAATTTTGTCTAAAGCCTCAACTCGGTGCCGAACAATCCGAAACTAGCCAAAGGTTGTGTAAATCAATCAATACATGCTCAAAGTTCATATTCTAACTATTAGAATGATTACCCAACCCCAATTGAAGGATCCCTAAAATTCATCCCCAGGCCCACTTGTTCGGATTCCGAAAATTTTCGAAGAAAGTTGTTATCCATAACCTTACAAACTCAAATATATAGTTTTCACTCAATTACATAACCATTATCTTGGTTAAATCCCATTTTTATCAAAACTTAGGGTTATTCATCTAAACCCATAATTTTCACAAATTTTCATGTTTAAATCTACCCATGATCTATGTATTAAACTCATATTACATAGAAATTACTTACCTCAATTAGCTAGGTGGATATCCCCCTCTTTAAAGCTCCAAACTCGCCCAAGCCTGTAATAAATGAAATCAAAATAGAAAAGGACCACTCTGCCTCCATTGATTTCGCACCTGCGGTCACTGAGCCGCATCTGCGGAATCGCTTCTGCGGACTAAGGTCCGCTTTTGTGAAAGTGCCTTAGGCTGGCAGGCTTCGGTTATGTGGACGAGATCCCGCTTCTGCGCTTGCTTCCCTACTTCTGTGGGCCATTGGCCAAATGCCCAAAGCCGCTTCTGCGACCATAAGCTCGCATATGCGGCTCCGCATCTGCGGTCGCCTTGTCCACATATGCGGTCTAAGGCTGCCCATGCTGGACCGCTTCTACAGCTGTTGGCTCACATCTGAGAGCTCGCACCTATGGTTGGCCCTCCGAAGGTGCGGTTACACCAGAAGCTGGGTGCTTCAGCTGTGCTTCCAAGTCTAAATGAGTTTCGCGCCTCGTCCGATTAACACCCGAGGCCCCCGGGGCCCTGTCCAAACATACCAACAAGTTTGAAACCCTAAAACAAACTAGCTCAGACCCTCATAATTCATAAAACAACATCAAAACTAGGAATCACACCCTAAACCAAATTGAATCAACTTATGAACTTAAAGTTCTTCCAACTTACTCTGAACGTGCCGAAACATACTTTAATTGCTTGGAATGATACCAAATTTTGCATGCAAGTCTCAAATCACCATACGGAACTATTCCCAGGCTTGGAATCCTAAACGGACCTCGATAACACCAAAACCTACTCCAAACCAAATTTAATGAACTTTAAAAACCTTCAAGGTGCCAACTATCAATATTAAGCGCTAAAACGCTCTTGGGTCGTCCAGAATCCCATCCGAACATACGCCCAAGTCCAAAATCATCATACGAACCTATAGGAACCGTCAAATCCCAATTCTGAGCTCGTTTACTCAAAACATTGACTCAAGTCAAACTTAGCCTTACTTAGCCAACCTTAAGGAATCAAGTGTTTCGATTTCAACCCTACTCCTTCAAAACCCCGAACTAACCATCCCCGCAAGTCATAAAATAATAAAAGCACATGTGGGGAGTCTTATTTAGGGGAACAAGAATCTAGAAGGCAAAACTCGGCCGGGTCGACACAATATAAGGTAAATTTTAATTTTAATTGATATTAAAGTTCTAGATGAATTTTTACCTAATTTAGATAAGAAAACATTTAATAAATAAAATTTTAGCTTAGTTCAAAGGCTAAATGTTATGAAGATCAAATTACTATTTTGTTTAGTGTGGAACTAATTTTTGAAGGGTAAAAAAAGCGAATGACATTTCAATAACGACCCGATCAGTCGTTTGGAGCTCTAGCGTGTCGTTTGGCGATTGAGGCCTTGAGAAGTTTCACTTTATTTTTTATGACTTGTACGGGTAGTCGAAATGGAATTCCGAGATGTTCGGAGTTGATTCGGAAGGAAAATCCTCAATTCAAAAGTTTTAAGTTGGAAGAGTTGACCAAGGTTTAAACGACCTCGGAATCGGGATTTTAAAGTTCCAATAGGTTTGTATGATGATTTCGTACTTGGGTGTATGTTCGGGTCGAGTATCGGATGGTCTGGGAGCATTTCGGCGCTTATTATGAAATGTTGGCATTTTGAAAGTTTAAGAATTTCCTAAGATTGATTTGAAGTGGGCTTTGGTGTTATCGATGTGCGTTTGGAGTTCCAAGCCTTGGAAGAGGTTAGTATCAAATTTGTGACTTGTTCGTAAAGTTTGGCATCATTCCGGAATGTTCAAGAGTAATTTGGACACGTTCGTCGAAGTTTAAAAGTTGAGAGTTCAAAGAAAGGTTGCGATCGTCCATTCGTAGTTTTGATGTTGTTTGGTGTGATTTGAGGCATTGAGCAGGTTCGTGTCATGTTTTGGGACTTGTTGGTGTGATTGGACGGAGTCCCGGGGGCCTCAGGTGTATTTCGAGATGGTTTCAAACCATTTTCCTTTGTTTTGTGATTGCTGGTTTCTAGTGTTCCAGGTAAGCATCGCGATCACGAAGAGAAGCTAGAGCTGTGGAGGAATTTGTGCGTCACGAACGCGACAAAAGGGTCGCGAACGCGTAGATGAGGTGGAGGTGTTCAACGCGAACGCAACTGGGCATCGTGAAGGCAAAGAAGGAAGGGGGAGCTAGGGCCTGGAGGCACTAAGCCTTCGCGAACGCGGCTCGAGGACCGCAAAGGCAAAGCAGTTGGACGTGGAGGCATCGTGAACGCGGGATGATGACCACGAATGCGAAGGAGATTTTTTGGCAGCTGGACTTTTGGCCTTCGCGATCACGAGGGTATTTTCCCGATCGCGAAGAAGAGAATTCTGGGCAGACTCGTTTTAAATCGGGGTTTTGGCTCATTTCCACCTTATTTCTTCCATGGGAGCCAACTTTGGGGCGATTTTGGAGTGCCATTTATATGTGGATTTAAACATGAAAACCTATGGAAATTCTGGGATTTTAGGAGAAAATCCATATTTTGGTATTTTTGGATTTTGACCACGAAATTGGATATGAATTTGAGATAAATTATACACTTGAGTTCGTGGTGTTATGGATAAAATTTATCTTTTAAAAATTTTGAAATCTGGACTCGTGGGCCCGAGAGTTGACTTTGTCGACTTTTCAAACAAAGTTGAAACTTTTTATAAATTGATTAATTATGAGTATTGGAGTATATTTTTATTGGGTTGCATGCTGTTTGACTAGTTGTTAATTGATGGGCAATGATTTGAGATGTTAGAGAGGCGTTGGAGCCGGTTATGGAACTTCAGAGCGAGGTAAGTCTCCTGCCTAACCTTGTGAGCGGGAAACTACCCTCTAGGTGATGTAATAGTTATGTGCTACCAGTTGTGGGTGCTACGTACGCACGAGGTGATGAGAGTCCGTACATAGCTAAAGCATGTTTATGTCCAGGTAGACTTAAGATCTTATCATATAATATTTGAATTATTTGAACTCAATTTGCTAGCTTAATTAATTAAATCTATAATTTAAATTGATTTGAGAATATATTATGCCGAGATTTAACACTTTGAGTTGTTTGGCGAGATAATTGATAAACAGTAAGAAGTCATATTCACTTATGCTCATGTATCTGTGGTGTAAGTAAGTGACTCATTACTCGATAAGTTTCTTCGTTTCCTATGGATCGGGTCGAACGCCCGGTAGTATATTGAAATGCATCTCTGGTTCGGTCCGGTCGACTCTTGGCAGTGTACACACCACTCTAAATCGGGCCATACGACCTCGGAAAAAATCATGTGTAATACTGCTAGGAGTCCGAATATTCGCGAGATGCCCCTTTTCTGGAGACCTAGCATTTATACTGTATTCCTTATCCATTTGAGATTACACTCGATATTTCTGATATGTTGAGATAGCATATGGGATTGTTGAGGTATTTATCGTTAAAAGAAAGGAGGATTATGTTAGTTAAAATTTTTATCCCAATACTACTGCTATGCTTCATATATGTTATGAGTTATCGTATTGATTTATTGGACCACTAGTAAGTGCCAAGGTCGACCCCTCGTCACTACTTCTTCGGGGTTAGGTTGGATACTTACTGGGTACGCGTTGATTTACATATTCATGCTACACTTCTGCACTAAATGTGCACGATCTGACAGGTTCATCTGGTGACCATCTTGGCGCATAGGCGCAACTACTGAGGGGGCTTTATGGTGAACTGCTTCCTACGCTATGCACCGCAGCCCACAGACCCTCCATTTATTTATTTACCTTATCCTGCCTATTTCATATCTAGACAGATGTTGTATTATTATTGCACTCTTTAATAGATGCTCATGTACTAGTGACACCGGGTTTTAGGATGTCCTAGAATTTGTTTGTGGTTTTGCTTAGCATTGACCCAATTTTATTATTTATTATATTTAAATTATAAGCTTCTATGATTTTATTGCGTTAATTTCTTTACCTAATATAATTCACAATTTTGAAAATAACAAAAGGAATAATTAAGTTGGTAGTTCACCGTTGGCTTGTCTAACAGCGACGTTGGGCGTCATCATGACCTATAGTGGGTTTTGGGTTGTGACAATTTCACTAGGGGCTTTCGTACTTTTAATATAGTACTAGTTTTAGGATACGCGCGATGCGCGTGTACTATGTACGATGCATATAAAATTATAAAATATATAAGCCCTTAAAAAAGTAGAGGGTAAGCATGAAACAACCAAGATGATTTTGAAAGTTTAGTGTTCTATTATATATATCATTCTTTTATATTAACTTTGTATCAAAATAATCGTCTAAATAACATGTATTCTACACAAGTCAATTACATAAAAAATTAACTATGAAAAAATTATGTAGTTAAATAATAAAAAATTATCACTAATCCTATTCTGTGACAGATCAATAAAAAAATTTGATCAGCTACAAGTTGAATGTCGTAACTAATTACTGTGTTTAAAGTTAAATTATGCAATAAAATTTCTTACTAATAATATTAGTTTCTTTTTTAATACTAATTTTTATTGAGGTAATTTAGGTATTTTGTAAATTAAATTACGGTAATTTAAATTTTCTCACAAATTAATTATTACTTTTTTTCCAAAAATAATTACCCTTCCCTAAAACCTAATGCCGTAGAAAATTTTAAGAATAAAAATAAACGAATTTAACAACCAAGCTTCTAAAAAAATGCTTTTCATTTAAATTTTAAAAACAACAAATAAATCATATGAAAGGGAAATAAAGAGGCAAAATTGGTCTTTATGATTAAACAATAAACAAGGACAAAGAACAAAATTATTACCCAAAATCGTGAAGTTTCCTTGTTGGAAACCAGCAAAAAACAAATTCCTACTACTTTTTTGGATTCTTTTATTGTCTTAATATTTTGTATCCTTATTAGGAGAATATATCAAACACTAAATTAGTTAGAAAAAACTTCTTTGATTTAGAACTCATAAATATTAGGAAAGTTTTTTATTTTACAATTTTACCCAATGTAAAATATGTTTTTAAAGAGTAAAAAAGGCGAACAACATTTCGCTAAGGGCCTTCGTGCTTTTAATATAGTACTATTGTCTATAAATGTGCGTTGCACGTTAATAATGGCACATGATGGTTTAAAGATTTATTTATATGAAGGAACAACAAAATTTAATTAATGAAAGAAAGTTTATATATAATAATTCAACAATCTTCTAAATAACGAAAAATATTATTGCATTAGCGTAATACGCGAAAAATGAACGGACATCATCAGAACTTATACAAATGATCAATCTAGTCATGTTAATTAGATAATTATGTATTTTTTTTTAAAGGTATCTAATGTGATGGTATTTTACCGAATACCTCTTTGTAAACGATGTTTTTTTGTGTATGTTGCCTTCTAATGCTTTGGTTGCTCTACCATAACCAGAACTTTAGTTGTCAGTATTGATTTCCCTCTTGAAAGTGCAACATATAGTTATTCGTGTAAGCAAATATATTATTGTAAATATAATCCAATATTTAGGATGTTTGTCATTGTGCTTCATTTATTATAATTACAGTAACATAAACATACTGAAAATTATTTTCGCACAAATTTAAAAGAATATTCTTTGGTTTCGGAAGACGAATGTTGAATTCGGGGATAAACACATACTTAGATGCACATTGACCAGTATCAAAAGTTCTGCATGTAAAACGTTATTGTTAAAACTTCTATATACCATTTGTGTACTATTACATAAGCTATTCGACATATCTACGTTTCAGTAGCATGACTGGCATATTTTTCTTCGAAATCAACTTATATGCAATGCAAGATCAATTTTAACTTAGTATATTACATATATAGTGATACTAACATACGTAAGAAATAAAGAACTTGACAACAAACCTGTACGATAGAAGGTCATTTGGTATTAAAGTATTTAATCATTCTTCTTGGTTGTAATTTTTGGTATTATCTTCTACTGAGTCAAAACTGAAATTTTTTTTATTTTACCATAAAACTTAGCAATCTACATTTTATTTAGTTGAGCAACATATTCATTTTTGCTAGCTAACATAGCTCTTTAATTTCTATCATGTAATTTGCACAAATTGCATTTTAATCTAATGAAGCAAATATTTTTCTTATTAAATGCACTACTATTACTATTGGAGTTGATAATCAAGTGTTCTGGAACAACCAAATTATCTTTTATTGATGCTCTTCTTCGTTTCCGACACGAAGCAAGAAATCACCAAAATATTTGTACCTATTCTTACTTTTTATTCTCGTCATTTGAATCTTTTTCATTTGAGGACATAAGTATAATTTTGGGAAACTAGCTTTTATAGTTTATGCTTTGGTCGATTTTGAAACTATTGATAGTACTTGACAGAAATCATCTCCCAAACTATTACTTTTCCACCAACCGATTCATTGATATATAATATATCTCTAAAACTCTGGGCGATTGTTTCGATCGTTTGACGCTTAGCCAAAAGCATTTCATCCTTTATTATCACTTTTGCTTATCTTATAAATTTAGCACTATCGCTATTCTTTGATATATTTGTGATGGTTATTTCAGTTATTTGAAGAGGTATATCAAATCTAAAGTGAGTTGTATGATCTCATAATAAAATTATTGCTGGTACGCCACTTGTTCTTATTGCTAACAATATCATGCATCTTGGTCTTACATTTGCAACTAATGCATGATATAAGAATATTATTTCGATGCCGCTGAAGGCATCTACTAGGATAATCCCGTTATACCATAATAAACTTTTTATAGTATAGTCTTAAAAGCTCATTCTTGTTCAGGATTTAACTTTGATTGTGCTTCCTCAAGCACTTGTATGGCCTTCTTAATATTATACTAATCTTTTTTACTTTGTGATCTAATTTTTTTCTATATACGTGCATTTGCACGTAGCATCCCGTTTAAATCATTAAAAAATCGTATTGCCAAGACCAATAAATTTGTCAATGTATAATATTAACACAAATAGATTATAGATTTCACCTTAATGTCACGATCTAAAATCCAACTAGCAGTGATGGCACCTAACCTCACCCACTAGCCAAATAGCAACAATCCGATTCCGTTAATATTTAACTGACTCTACTATACTCCCCAAGGACTGGTAGTACAAATCATGAGCTTCTAAGATAAGAATTTATAAAGCTGGTATGAAATAAATACATCATTTGTTTGAAATGTACGTAAACAGATTTTTACAAATCTAAGACTACCATGAATAATAGGCAGCTACAACCGGAATGCAGGAACGTCTTCAAGTCCCGCTCTGGTCGATCACAACAACATCAGCATCCAATATCTGCACGCAAGATGCAGAAGTGTAATATGAGTACAACTGACCCTATGCACTCAATAAGTAACAAACCTAACCTTAGGTTGAAAGTAGTGACGAGCTAAAACACAGGTCGGGGGTCCAACACCAATAGCCAACAACGGTTCATAACAACATAATGGAAGTAATAAAAGAAGTAGCTGAGAGATAAAATGCTCAGCTCGCTCACTGTTCCAGAAAAATAGGCCTGCCTTTCAAGTATATCAGTGAAAATCCAAATCGTTTACTGAAATCACCAAATATGAGTACGTTTTGTAAAACTGTGGTTTTTTAAATTTAAAAAAAAAACAAACTTTTCAACAACAGATAAGATGTTTCATTTTCAAATGGCATGAGGAAAATACATCTCTATGCCTACATGTCAATGAATAGGTGAAGTCATGAATGACGCAATGTCGTACAACATGAGGAAAATGCATCTTTATGCATGTATGTCAAGTGTGCATGTCAATGCGATGCAACTCAGTGATAAAAACCATATGCATACTCTCATAGTATCAATTCACTCAGTCCTCCCAGTCACTCAGACAGTCACTCAGTCCCCCCAATCGCTCGGCACTCGTACTCAGTAGGTACCTACGCTCACTAGGGGTGTGTACAGACTCTGGAGGGGTTCCTTCGGCCCAAGCGCTATAACAAGCCAATCATGGCATAAATCAGTAAAACATGATGTGGCGTGCAACCCGCTCCCATCATAATTCAATAAAAACATGCTGCGGCGAGCAGCCCGATCCCATAGACATCCTCACAATCAGGCCCACGGCCTCACTCAGTAATTAATCTCTCCAGTCTCTCGGGCTCTCAATGTCATGAAAAAACAGCCCAAAAATAATGATATGATGTATCAATAAATGATAATAGAGACTGAGATATGATATGCATATGAATGCGTATGACTGAGTATGTAAATGCAGTGTAACCAGATAACTCGACAGCGGAAATGACCTCGGTGGGTCTCAACAAAATAAGCATGTAGCCTAGACATGGTTTCTAACATGGATTACAACCCAATTACTATAGCACATAGAGATTTCATAGATACAAATAAGATTAGGTAATTACACAGTACCACAGAAATAACCGAGTCACAATTCACACGGTGCACGCCCACACGCCCGTCACCTAGCATGAACGTCACCACGACACCAAACACATAACACATATAATCAGGGTTCATACCCTCAACTCTAAGTTTAGAAGTGTTACTTACCTCAAACCGTGTAATTCTTTATTCCAATATGCCCTTGCCTCGCAAATCGGCCTCTGAACGCCTCGAATATAGTCACAATTAATTCGATTCAGTCAACACACATTTGTCATGACCCTAATTTTCCTCCATAGAACATCGTGATGGCACTTAGTCTCTAAAACTAGGTAAGCCTAACAATTTACAAAATAATTAAATGATAAACTGAACTCCAATCTCAACACATGATATATTAATGGAAACTGCAATTTAAATAATTATAACTGCCAAAACCCGGTAGAAATAAGTCACAAGCTTCTAAGAGAAAATACTAAGTATTTTTATACAGAAAAGTCTAAAGAGAATAAGGGGAAACAACACAATAAGGATAGAGTGGGACTCTAAGGTCTGCGGACGCTGGCAGATATATCTAGAAGTCTCCACGCACGGTCCAACTCAATGATATCTGGGCTGGTAGGAAGAACCTGGACCTGCACAAAAAGATGTGTAGAAGTGTAGTGTGAATACACCACAACGGTACCCAGTAAGTGTCAAGCCTAACTTTGGTAGGGTGACGAAGTCAAGTCGGGGCCCTACTGGTTTAAAAGGAAAGTAAGGCAGAAGATATAATAATATTTTGAAATGACTGAGAAATTAAGCAATAAGAAGTTTCAGAAAATATCAGCACAGTAAATAGAGGTTAAAAACATGGGCACTCCCGAGGTACAACCTTGTAGTCCCAAATGTAAATATGCATGACAGGGGGATCTCCCGAGTAAACGCCTTATAGTCCCAAAGTAAATATGCAGTACAGGGAGATCTCCCGAGTAAACGCCTCGTAGTGCCAAAGTAAATATGCAGTATAAGGGGATCTCCCGAGTAAACGCCTCGTAGTCCCAAAGTAAATATGCAGTACAGGGGGATCTCTCGAGGAACCGCCTCGTTTGTCCCAAAGCAAAATATGCAGTACATAAAATCTCCCGAGGAACCGCCTCGTAGTCCCATAGTAAATATGTGGCCCATAATCGAAGGAAACACAAATTACAGCAAGAAATCTTACAGTTAAAGATTTAATTCAAATCATGGGAAGCAAGGAAAACCGGTTAAGGAATTTAAAAGAAGACAACTTGACAAGAACCGAAAATTTCCATAATTAGCCCGTGTACCCACTCGTCACATCTCGTACACGGCACTCACATATCACATATTGTTACAATAGTACCAAACCCTAAGGAATTTCCCCCAAACAAGGTTAGATAAGTCACTTGCCTCAAATCTCGCTCAATCAATCGGTAACAATGCATTTCCCTCGACTTTTCGGCTCTGAATGGGCCAAATATAGAAAAAAGCAAATACATAACATGAATAAAACTACACGAAACTAATTTAAATCATAAATCTATGACTTCAGCAAAGAATCAAAAAATCGCCCTAAAAAGTCAAAGCGGGCCCACGTCACGAAATTGGATAAAAGTTACAAATTACGAGCACCCATTCGACCACGAGTCTAACCATACTATTTTTACCAAAATCCGACACCAAATCGCCACTCAAATCTCCAATTTAAACTCTCCAAATCCCTAGCCTCAAACTCCCAAATTCCACTTTAAATACACACTAACTAGGTGAAAAAATCAATGGGGAAACAAGATTATTGATCAAAAATAAGCGCAAGGGACTTACCTCAAGAAATCTCTCGAAAATGCTCTCACAAATTGCCAAGACCCGAGCTCAACATGTCCAAAATGATAAAAATCCCGAACCCCTGAATTAATAGAGTCTGCCGAGTGTTTCCGCTTCTGCGGACACTTGACCGCATTTGCGGTCCTGCTTTTGCGAAAAATGCACCACTTCTGTGATTTTTTGCCCAGGCTGCCTTACCCCTACTTCTATGATTTCCCATCCGCTTCTGCGGACACACTTCTGCAAGAAGCAGTCCGCTTTTGCAGCTCCACCGCACCTGCGACCTCCTTATCTGCATCTGCAGTCTCACAGATGCGGAATTTTCCTCACATCTGCGACCTCTTCCCACACTGCTCCAGCCCACTTCTGCGATCAATGTACCGCTTCTGCGGGCTCGCACCACCAGTCAATCTTGCGCAGGTGCGATTACATTAGAGCTGGTGCCTAAAGCCATTCTCACAAGTCCAAATTCGATCTGTTAACTATCCGAAATCCACCCGAGGCCCCCCGGACCTCAACCAGACATACCAACAAGTCCTAAAACATCACACGAACTTAGTCGAGCCTATAAATCACATCAAACAACGCTAAAAACATGAATTGCACATCGATTCAAGCCTAATGAACTTTAAAACTTCAAACTTCTACATCCGAAGTCGAAACCTATCAAATCATGTCCGATTGACCTCAAATTTTTCACACAAGTCATAATCGACATTACCAACCTACTCCAACTTCCGGAATCGAAATTCGACCCGGAACCTCATAACACCCTTCATGGGTGAAACCCGGAGCAAGATCCACGCCCCAACCATGAATGCGACATCGCGAACCTTCCTATCCACATAACTCTTCTACCTAGACAGGGCTGTAGAAATTGATCTTGAATCAATTTAACTTTCCCCAAGGCATCCTGATCCAAGTCTGTACCCAATAGCCTAGCCTCGCCCGACTCGAACCAACCCACTGGAGACCGGCACTGTCTACCATACAAAGCCTCATACAGAGCCATCTGAATACTCAACTGATAACTATTGTTGTAGGCAAACTCCGCAAACGGCAAGAACTGATCCCTAGCACCCCCAAAATCACACACACACGAAGCGTATCCTCCAATATCTAAATAGTGCGCTCGGACTGTCCGTCCGTCTGAGGGTGAAATGTTGTACTCAACTCCACACGAGTATGCAACTCGGGTTGTACGGCTCTCCAGAACCGTGATATAAACTATGCACCCCGGTCAGAGATGATGGACACCGCTACGTCATGAAACCTCACAATCTCGTGGATGTAAACCTGAGCCAGCTACTCCGAAGAGTAAGTAGTAACCACATGAATGAAATAAGCTGACTTGGTCAATCTATCCACAATCACCCAAACTACATCGAACTTCCTCTAAGTCCGTGGGAGCCCAACAGCAAAATCCATAGTGATCCGCTCCCATTTCCACTCTGGAATCTCTAACTATTGAAGCAATCCACCCGATTGCTGATTCTCATACTTCTTCTGCTTGCAATTTAGGCAACGAGCTACATATTCCACTATGTCCTTTTTCATTCACCTCTACCAATAGTGCTGCCTTAAATCCTGGTACATTTTCGCGGCACCTGGATGAATGGAGTACCGCGAACTGTGGGCCTCTTGGAAAATCAACTCAAGCAAACCATCGATATAGGCACACATAGTCTGCCCTGCATCAGTAATACACTGTTTTCTCCAATAATGACCTCCTTGGCATCACTATGCTGAACCGTGTCCTTAAGGACAAGCAGATGGGGGTCATCATACTGACACTCCCTGATGCGATCATAAAGGGAAGAATGAGAAACCACACAAGCCAAAACTCTGCTCGGCTCAGAGACATCCAATCTGACAAACTGGTTGGCCAAGGCCTGAACATCCAAGGCCAGAGGCCTCTCTGCTACTGGTAGATATGCTAAACTGCCCAAACTCTCCGCCTTGCGACTCAAGGCATCGGCCACCACATTGGCCTTCCCGGGATGATAGAGAATGGTGATGTCATAATCCTTAAGCAACTCCAACCATCTCTGCTGCCGCAAGTTAAGATCCTTCTGTTTAAACAAATTCTGTAGACTCCGGTGATTGATGAAAACATCACAAGGAACACCATACTAATAGTGCCGCCAGATCTTCCAGGCATGAACAATAGCTGCTAAATCGAGGTCGCAGGATAATTCTTCTCATGCACCTTCAACTGTCTAGACGTGTAGGCAATCACCCTACCGTCCTGCATCAACACCGCACCGAGACCAATGCACGATGCATCACAATACACCTAATAGGACCTCGAATTGGTAGGCAATACTAACACTGGGCTGTAATCAGAGCAGTCTTGAGCTTCTGAAAGCTCTCCTCACAATCCTCGGTCCACCTGAAAGGAGCACCCTTCTGGGTCAATCTGGCCATAGGCGATGCAATAGACGAGAAACCCTCTACAAATTGATGGTAAATCCTTTCCAAGCCAAGAAAACTCCTGATCTCTGTAGCTGAGGATGGTCTTGGCCAACTCTATACTACTTCAATCTTCTTCGGTCTACCTTGATCCCCTCATTAGATACTACATGACCTAAAAATGCCACTGAATCTAGCCAGAATTCACACTCAAAAATTTTGCATATAACTTCTTCTTTCTCAATGTCTAAAGCATAGTCCTTAGGTGCTGCTCATAATCCTCACGACTCCGGGAGTACACCAAAATGTCGTCAATAAACACAATGATGAAGGAGTCAAGATAGGGCTTAAATACATTGTTCATCAAGTGAATGAATATTTTTGGGGGTTGGTCAGCCCAAAAGACATCACAAGGAACTCGTAATGACCATACTGAGTCTTGAAAGTAGTCTTCGGGATATCTGGCTCCCGAATCTTCAACTGATGATAGCCTAAACGCAAGTCGATCTTAGAGAATACTCTGGCACCCTGAAGCCGATCGAATAGGTCATCAATACGTGGCAATGTATACTTGTTCTTCATTGTAACCTTGTTCAACAGGCGATAATCAATAAACATTCGCATAGAACCATCCTTCTTCTTCACAAACAAGACAGGAGCACCCCAAGGCGACACACTGGGCCGAATGAAACCCTTATTAAGCAACTCTTGCAACTTTTCTTTAACTCCTTCAACTCTGCTAGGGCCATACGGTAAGGTGGGATAGAAATGGGCTGAGTGCCCCGTAAAAAATCAATGCCAAAATCAATATCCCTGTCGGGCGGCATGCCTGGAAGATCCACTGGAAATACGTCTTCAAAATTCCAGACTACCGGAACTACTCGACGGTAGGAGTATCAACACTAACATCTCTCACATAGGCCAGATATGCATCACACCCCTTCTCATCAATTTGTTGAGCTTTAAGAAATGACACAACCCTGCTAGGAACATGATCTAAGGTGCCTCTCCACTCTAGCCACGGTAGATCTGGCATAACCAACATCACCGTCTTGGAATGACAATAAAAGATAGCATGATAGGGCGACAACCAGTCCATGCCTAAAATAACATCAAAATCCACCATACTGAGAAATAATAAATCGGCTCTGGTCTCCAAACGACTAAGAACAATCAATTACGATCGATACACACGGTCAACAACAATAGAATCACCCACGGGTGTAGATACATAAATAGGTGAACTCAGAGAATCACGAGATACACCAAAATACAAAGCAAAATAAGATGACACATAGGAATAAGTGGAGCCTGGATCAAATAAGACTGATGCATCTCTATGACAGACCGAAACAGTACCTATGATGACAGCATCAGATGCAACTGCCTCCGTCCTAGCAGGAAGGGCATAATATCTAGTTTGGCCTCCCCCTCTAGGGCGACCTCTACCTGTCCGACCTCCATCTCTAGCTGGCTATGCAGGTGAGGTTGTAGTTGGTGCTGTAACAATAGCTTGAGGACCTGGTGGAGCACGCGGTGCCTAAGAAATCTGTGGAGGTGCACCCCTCCTGAATTTGGGGCAATCTTTCACCAAATGACGAGTGTCACCACATTCAAAATAAGCTCTCGGAGGACGTGGCTGCTGCGTCTGGCTCGGGCCTAATCGACTACAGCAGGCACACTAGACACTGGCAGTGCATAATAAGGATCCTGGGGTCTAGTAGTGGCCGAAGCACCGCTGGCGACTAGAAGTGCTGAATGAACAGGGTGACCCATATAACCCCTGCCCTGACGAGCCACCGCTGGGGCACGAGTACCAGTATAAGTGCCAAACTCTCGACACCTCTTGGCCTCTCTCTCCTCTCTATCCCGAGTCAGCATACCCTCCAACCTCCTAGCAATCCGTACTACCTGCTGGTAAGTAATATCCATCTCCAACTCCCAGGCCATGCTCAATCTGATACTGGGGTTGAGCCCATCAATAAACCGACGAACCCGCTCTTGAAAAATAGCAACCAAGGCTGGTGCATGCCTGGCCAAATCACTGAATTGGACAGCATACTCTAACATGGTCATAGCACCCTGGCGCAAATGCTCAAACTCTGCGCGCTAAGCATCTCTGAGACTTTGGGGAACATACTCCCTCAAAAATATATCTGAGAACTGAGTCCAAGAGAGTGAAGTTGTGTCAGTCAGACTACCAACTCGTATGTGCACCACCACTGATAGGCCGCTCCTCTTAGCTAGAACGTAGTAAAAGAAACTCCACTAGTCTCTGCAACACTCATAGTACGGAGGATACGGAAGCACTCCTCAAGAAAACTCTGGACATCCTCTTATGCCAAGCCACTGAAAGTAGGAAGGTGGTACTTCTTGTACCTTTAGAGCCTGAGTTGCTCTACCTCAGAAGCTGATGCCCTAACCTCGGGCTGAACTAGGGCTACCGGTTGTATCGGTATGATCTCTGGAACTTGTTCGACCTGAACCCGCTGCTCTGGGGTATCGACGACGGGAGTCTGTGCTCCTCCCCCGGCCTGAGATGTGGCAGGAGCAAGTGGTAACAATCCAGCCTGTGCCAAGGTGCTGAACATGCTTAGAAACTGGGCTAGAGTCTCCTGGAGGGCTGGTGCGGTGACAGGAGTCTTAGGTGCCTGTCCTCCAACTCGAGCTACTGGTGGCTCCTCTATAGTAGCTCGTATGGGTGCTTTGGCTGCTCCACATGAACGTCCTCAGTCTCTACCTCGGCCCCGGCCTCTCGCAGCTCTAGCGGGGAGGTGCGGGTCTCTGATCATCTGATCTAGTTGTACGTGTCCTCACCATCTGTGAGAAAATAGAAAGATAGAATTTTAGAATCCAAAACCAAAATCTAGCACGATAAGGAATCAAAGAAGTGAAGTTTTTCCTAACAGTTCCATAGCCTCCCGAAGAAAAGTACAAACGTTTCCATACCGATCCGTGAGACACTACTAAACCTGATTGTGACTCATAACACCTATGAACCTAGTACTCTAATACCAAATGTCATGACCCCAATTTTCCTCTGTAGAACATCGTGATGGAACCTAGTCTCTAAGACTAGGTAAGCCTAACAATTTGCAGAATAACTGAATAATAAACTGAACTCCAATCTCAACACATGATATATAAATGGAAACTGTGATTTGAATAATTACAACTCCCAAATCCCGATAGAAATAAGTCATAAGCTTCCAAGAGAAAATACTAAATATCTTTATACATAAAAGTCTAAAGAGAATAAGGGAAACAACATAATAAGGATAGAGGGGGACTCCAAGATCTGCGGACATGGTAGATTTACCTAGAAGTCTTCACATACGGTCCAGCTAACTAATATCTGGGCTGGTAGGAAGAACCTGAATCTGCACAAAAAGATATGTAGAAGGGTAGTATGAGTACACCACAACGGTACCCAGTAAGTGCCAAGCCTAACCTCGATAGAGTACTGACGAGGTCAAGTCAGGGCCCTACTGGTTTAAAAGGAAAGTAAGGAAAAATATATAATTATATTTTGAAATGACTGAGAATTTAAGCAATAAGAAGTTTCAGAAAATATCAGCACAGAAAATAGAGGTAAACAATATGGGCACTCTTGAGGTACCGCCTTGTAGTCTCAAATGTAAATATGCACGACAAGGGGGATCTCCCGAGTAAACGCCTCGTAGTTCCAAAGTAAATATGCAGTATAGGAGGATCTCCCGAGTAAACGCCTCGTAGTTCTAAAGTAAATATGTAGTATAGGGGGATCTCCCAAGGAACCGCCTCGTAGTCCCAAAGTAAATATGCAAGTAAATATGCAATACAGGGGGATTTCTCAAGGAGTTGCCTCGTAGTCCAAAGTAAGTATGCAGTACAGGGGGATCTCCCGAGGAACCTCCTTGTAGTCCCAAAGTAAATATGCAGTGCATGGGATCTCCCGAGGAACCGCCTTGTAGTTCCAAAGTAAATATGCAATCGATAATCGAAGGAAACACGAATTTACAGCAAGAAATCTTACGGTTAAAGGTTTAATTTAAATCAAGGGAAGCAGGTAATTCAACTAAGCATGTTGCACAAATTGCAAGTAAGAGTTAAGGCACGTAGGCATGCGATACTAGGCTAAACATGATCACTACATATTCTAAGGTAACTCAGTTAAGGAATTTAAAAGAAGACAACTGGACAAGAACCGAAAATTTCAACAATTAGAAAGTGTACGCACTCCTCACCTCGTGTGCACGGCGCTCACATATCACATATTGCTACAACAGTACCAAATCCTAAGGGGATTTTCCCCATACAAGGTTGGACAAGTCACTTACCTCAAATCTCACTCAATCAATAGGTAAGAGTGCCTTTCCCTCAACTTTCCCACTCTGAATGGCCCAAATCTAGCCAAAAGCAATTATATAACATGAATACAACTGCAAGAAACTAATTTAACTCATAAATCTACAACTTTAACAAAGTAAATTACCCCAAAAAGTCAACCCGGGCCCACATCACGAAATCGGATAAAAGTCACAAATTACGAACACCTATTTGACCATGAGTCCAACCATACCATTTTTACCAAAATCTAAAACCAAATCGCCACTCAAATTCCCAATATAAACTCTCCAAATCCTTAGCCTCAAACTCCCAAATTCCACCTTAAATACACACTAACTAGGTGAAAAAATCAATGGGGAAACAAGATTATTGATCAAAAATAAGCACAACGGACTTATCTCAAGAAATCTCTCGAAATTGCTCTCAGAAATTGCCAAGACCCGAGCTCAAAATGTCCAACATGATAAAAATCCTGAACCTTGAATTAATAGAGTTTGCCCAGAGTTTTCACTTTTGCGAACACTTGACCCCATTTGCAGTCCCCGCTTTTGCCGAAATGCACCTCTTCTGCGGTTTTTTCCCCAGGTTGCCTTACCCCGCTTCTGTGATTTCCCATCCGCTTCTACGGACACGCTTCTGCGAGAAGCAGTCCGCTTCTGCGGCTCAAGCGTACCTGCGACCTCCTTGTCCGCATATGCGATCTCGCAGATGCGTAATTTTCCTCGCATCTGCAACCTCTGCCCACACTGCTCCAGCCTGCTTCTGTGATCAACATATGCTTCTGTGATCAACATACGCTTCTGCGGCTCGCACTTGCAGTCAATCTTGCGCTGGTGTGATTACATTAGAGCTGGTGCCTCCAGCTATTCTTACAACTCCAAATTCGATCTGTTAACCATCCGGAATCCACCCGAAGCTCCCGGGACCTCAACCAAACCTACCAACAAGTCCTAAAACATCCCACAAACTTAGTCGAGCCTTTAAATCACATCAAATAATGCTAAAAACAAAAATTGCACATCGATACAAGCCTAATGAACTTTAATACTTCAAACTTCTACATCCGACCAGGTCCGATTGATCTTAAATTTTGCACACAAGTCATAATCGACATTGCAGACCTACTCCAACTTCCAGAATTTCGACCTTGATATCAAAAAGTGCACTCCCGGTCAAACTTTCGAAAATCATCCGATATTTTTTGAAATTTCGCCACTTGACGCTAAAATAACCTATGGACCTCCAATTCAGCATCTGAACATGCTCCTAAGACCAAAATCATCCTACGGAGCTATAGGAACCATAAAAACTCCATTCTGGAGTCGTCTTCACACAATTCAAACTGTGGTTGATTCCTACAACTTAAACTTCCATTTTAGAGACTGTGTGCCCTATGTCACTCCAAAACCAAAAATTATACTTCCTGTCAAGTCACAAAAACCAAAGATGAATTAAGGAATTAATAATTAGGGGTTCAGGGATAATACTCTCAAAAAGACTGGCTGGGTCGTTACAACATGATAGGAATTGATTCCATATTAAAATACTAATTTTCCAACAAAATTCAAAATTTCACTCAAAAATGGTCAGTAGGACCAACGTCTTAGAACCCGACAAAAGTTACAAAATATGAACACCCATTCAATCACGAGTCCAACCATACCAAATTTACCAAATTCTGAAATCAACCCAACCCTCAAATCTTCAATTTAATTTAAGGCTGTTCACAATTTTTCCAGCTTAAAATACCAATTAAATGCTAAAAATAGCAATAGATTCGGCTAATTTGACCAAAATTGAGTTAATAACACTTACTCCAATGTTTCCCTTGAAAATCTCCTGAAAATCACCACTCCCCGAGCTCTAAATCATTAAAAATGGAAAATAGGATGAAGTCCCATTTTTAGAACTTAAATCAGTTTCCCAGTCATTTCCTCAATGCGATCGTGGACCAAGTCCCGTGATCGCGAAGCACAAATTTTCCACTACCACAAATAACCCTATGCGATTGCAGCTATCTTCACGCGATCGCGAAGAACAAAAGAGACTGCCCCCAAATTGGCCTACGCGAACGCGGTTAAATCAACGCAAACACGGATCACTGATTCACCAGAAAAACTTCAGCAAAACTCCATGTCCAAAATTCAATCCGTTAACCATCCGAAACTCACCCGAGGCCGCCAAAACCTCAACCAAGTACACCAACAAGTCCTAAAACATCATACGAACTTAGTCGAAACCTCAAATCACATCAAACAACACTAAAACCACGAATCTTACCTCAATTCAAGCTTAATGAAACTAAGAAATTTTAACTTCTACTTTCGAAGCCGACACCTATCAAATCAAGTCTGATTGACCTCAACTTTTGTACACAAGTCATAATTGACATAATGGACCTATTCCAATTATCAGAACTTGATTTCAACCGTAATATCAAAAAGTCAACTTCCCGGTCAAACTTCCAACTTAAATTTCCTATTTTCACCATTTTAAGCCTAACTTAACTACGGACTTCCAAATAACTTTCCGGACACGCTCCTAAGTCCAAAATCACCATACGGAGCTATTGAAATCATCAAAACTCTATTTCGGGGTTGTTTACACATAAGTCAACTATTTCAACTTAAGCTTTAAACATGAATTTCATTCTTCCAAACTAATTCTGAAATTCCTAAAAAACCAAAGCCGACAATACACACAGGTCATTAATACATCATATAAAGCTATTCAAGACTTCAAATAATTGAAAGGAACGTAAATGCCCAAAATAACCGGTCGGGTCGTTACACTTAAGATTCAAACATGATAATGGCAAGAGAGAATACACAGTCGCAGTTTTAACTGAATGTAAAACCTTAGAATTAGTGACTTGGATGACTATTAATGTATATAACAACTCGTAATTAGGATATGAGTCCTTGTGAAGATATATTTTTGCTTATAAAGTTCATCTATATATCTATGATAATGTAAGTGTGTGGCTTTGAGTGACTTTATCTTCATAAACCATATCCAACCGAATATGTGAATAAAATCAAAGAGCTAGACGGCATGAAAAATAGAAGTGATTGGATGTAACCCTTATGTGAACGCAATGCCTAAATATAAATCTCCAATTACCTGTCGATAGGTGATGTTAGGCCAAAATGCTAGACTATTAGTACATTACTCAGCCAAAATGCCCAAACCCGCGCTTTATACCTGTCTTCACGAGGTCTATAGCCCAGTAATCAAAAGTCGCGGGTTAAAAGTCTCCAACCCGGATTTGGACTCCAGGACTTCAATCCTAGCCAATAAATACTCCCTAAACATGTCTAAGAGAAGGGGAGGACATTTTTAGAGCAAATTCGACCTAAAGAAGACGTTTTTAGAGAGGGGATTCGACCCAAGGAGGCTAAAACACACTAGGAGCAAAGCGGAGAATTCTTGTACGAGTTTTTCACTTCCTTCCTCCTATTTATATTATTAGTTATGACATCTACTGTACTTTTGCATATTGTACTTGGGCTTATGTTCGGATCGGGTTTTGAATGACCCGGGGGCGTTTTGGCGCTTAAGGTTGAAAGTTTGCTTATTGAACATTTAAAGTTCTTTAAATTTGGTTTGGAGTAGGTTTTGGTGTTATCGAGGTCCGTTTGGGATACCGAGCTGGGGAATAGCTCCGTATGGTGAATTAAGACTTGCACGCAAAATTTAGTGTCATTCCGAGTAGTTTAAGCATATGTCGGCGCGTTTGGAGTAAGTTGAAAGGACTTCAAGTTCATAAGTTGATTCAATTTGGTTTGGGGTGTGATTCTTAGTTATGATGTTGTTTTCGGCATTCCAAGGGGTGTGAGCGAGTCTGTTTTATGATTCCAAACTTGTTGGCATGTTTGAACGGGGCCTCGGGGGCCCCGGATGCCATTCGGACGATGCGCGGAGGTCGCTTAGCCATGGGTGAACAGCTGAAGCACCCAGCTTCTAGTGTAACCGCACCTGCGGAAGGCAAGCCACAGTTGCGAGCTCGCATAAGCGAGCCAACAGCCGCTGAAGGGGTACAGCATGGGCAGCCAGAAACCACAGATGCAGACAAGGCGACCATAGAAGGTGGACTTGCGCAGGTGCAGCTCATCTGCCGCAGGAGCGACATCGCAGAAGCGACCCTCATTCCGCAGATGCGGACTTAGGCCCGCCGAGGGATGACCACATCTATGATGAACCTTCTGCTGATGCGAAGCCGCAGATACTGCCTAGGGACCGCAGATGCGAAAGTCTTGGAGGCAGAATGGTCCATTTAATGCGGGACTTACTATTTTGACTCATTTTTTTCACCTCTTGGGCGATTATGGAGCTCTTGGAGAGGGATTTTCACCTAGCACTTTGAGGTAAGTAATTTCTATACAACATGATTTAAACATAGATTATGGGTAGATTTTAACATGTAAAATTGTGACAATCATGGGTTTAGATGAAAAACCCAGGTTCTTATTAAAACGAGATTTAACCACGAAAAATGGTTAAGGAATTGAGTGAAAATTATATATTTGAGTTCGTGAGGTTATGGGTAAAAACTTTCTTCGAAATCCAGAATTGGGGCACGTGGACCCGAGGATGAATTTTAGGAATCCTTCAATTAGGGTTGGGTAATCACTCTAATAGTTAGAATATGAACTTTTGAACACATATTGATTAATTGATATAAAATTTTACTAGTTTTGGATTATTCGGCACCGAGTTGGGGCTTTAGAGCGAAATTGTGACCGGAAAGTGAGACTTGAGATGAGGTAAGTCTCTTGTCTAACCTTGTAAGAGGGAATTTACCCCATAGGCGATTTAAATTAATGTTTGCTTCTAATTGTGGGAGCTACGTACGTACGAGGTGACAAGAGTCCTTGCGTAGCTACTAATTATGCTTGTGTCCGGTTAGTTTTAGGACCCAAATCATGAATTACTTGAAATGTTTGCACCCTACCTATTAATTAAAGTGCCTACATTATATTAGAACATGTCATAGGAATTGTGAAACACCGTTAATGGAATTTGTATTGTACTGTGTATTAGCCTTTAATAACGTTAAGTCAAATGCTTATAAAGTATCCTCTCTTCTTGTGGAGCGAGCCGAACGCCTCAGTAGTAGATAGATGCATCTATGGTTCGTGCCGCTTGTCCCTCGGTAGTGTACACATTATTTAGGATCGGGTCATACGACGTCGGCATAATCGTGCGTGATAACATTCGAAGTGTAATCATATATTTGATAACCTTCCCTGGCGTGAGAGGCAAAATTATATAAGATGGAAATTTTGTTTGGAACTTACCTTGTGTGAAAGGATTATTTGCTTTCTGCTTGTTATTGAGTTATTGTTATTATTTACCTAATTGTGCTCATTTAGAATTCTGTATTTCTCTGCTGTTACATGATAATAAGCGTCGATGTCGACCCCTCGTCACTACTTTTTCGAGGTGATACTTGATACTTACTAGGTACATGTTGTTTATGTACTCATGCTACACTTCTGCACTAACCGTGAGGGATCTAAGGCAGGTCTCATCTGGCGGTCCTATCGGCGCGCATTTCAGATATCCTGAGGCCTAGTGGTGAGCTGTTTCCTGAGCCGTTCTGCAGCCCTTAGAGTCTCTCTTTTGTATTTTTATTCTGTCTACTTTATTTTGGATAGTAGTTAGAGTTTGTATATTCTTCTAGTTGCTCATACACTTATGATACTAGGTCTTGGCACACAGACTTGTAGACTTTATGATTTTGGAGTACTTATATCATCATGATTGCCATTTAGTTGTCTTTATTTCAATTATTAAATTTTCCCATTCCTTAATTTATTATGAAATAGAATTAAATTACTTGAAGAACTTATTAAAAGGGAAATAACATGGTTTAGTTCACCGTTGGCTTGCTTAGCGGCGACGTTGGGCGCCATCACGGCCTATAAAGGAAATTGGGTCGTGACAACATGATATCAAAGTACTAGGTTCACATAGGTCTTACAAGTTATGAGCAAGCCTAATAAAGTCTTGGTGATCGGTGCGGAGATGTTCGTACTTATCTTCGAGAGGCTATTGGGTATTAGGAAACTACTCTTTCTTCATCTCCTATGGTGCAGTTGGTATGGTACTAAGTATCTTTTATTATTTCTCTAACAAATGGTGAGAACGCGCGCAGCGGATGTTCTTGACCGTAGAGGAGCTGCTTCCCCTGTTGTTAGAGGCCGAGGGAGGGCTCCAGCCCGTGGTAGGGAACGAGGACATCCCAGAGTTGCTCAAAGTATGCCACTAGTGGATCTAATAGAGGATCCTATTATTGAGGAGCAAGGTGAGGTACCTGCAGCAGGGCCACCCCCGGTGGATATCATGTTGGCATCATGATTCCAGGAGGTCATGAGTCGTATGCTACGGTTCATGAATTCTTTGTCTCAGGCTGGTTTATTTCCAGCAGGCCCAGCCACATCTCAGGAGGGAGCGGGAGCAAAAACCCCTACCGCTCAGGCTCTAGGGTATGCAGCTGACGTATATTAGACCCCGGGTGCACTACCCGTGGACGGAGCTCAGCTAGTTGCAGTAGCTATACCTGAGCCCATACCAACTGCGCCCAGCAATCCGCATAGACTATTGGACAGATGGACCAGGCTAAACCTCCTGCTTTTGAGGTGAGTGACACGAGGACCCCCAGGACTTTTTTGATTGGTGAAGGGACAGACTGCACAACATGAGGATATTGGAGTCCCACGGGGTAGACTTTACAACCTTCCATCTAGAGGGCAGGGCCCGTAGATGGTGGCAGTCTTATCTTCTCAGCAGATCAGCAAGTTCTCCTCCCATGCTCTAGGATTAGTTCACACGCCTCTTCCTGGACAGATATATCTCAGCCTATCAAAGGGAAGAGCTGCGATTTCAGTTTAAGCAGTTCCAGCAGGGCCAGATGTCGATGACGGACTATGAGCCGAGATTCTCTGAGTGGTCTCATCATGCACTTATGATACTTCCGACCAATGCAGAGAGAGTGCAAAGGTTTGTTGCAAGTTTGCACTCTACTAGCCAGGCCACTATGGCCCGAGAGGTTGAGATGGAGACTTCTTATGAGCTAGTTATAGAGATAGCTCGGAGGATCAAGGGTGCACGTCAGCGTGGTCGAGAGCAGGCTACGAAGGATAAGCGGTTTCGGTATTTTGGATATTTTAGCGGTGCCCCGACTGGGGGCAGGGGTCAATTCGTGAGGGGTCATTCTAGCAAGCCCACATATCCAGCACTGCTGCCTTCTCGGGTTGCTCCAGTGCGACCCTATTTCAGCGCCATGCCAGAGAGTTCCTATCGCCCACTAGCTATTCAGGGTTCCTCCAGTGGGTATTCAGGTCATCAGGGTCAGACTTCAGGACAACAGCCCACCATGCCAAGAGGTTGTTTTGAGTGGGGGTTCTCAGTCATGTGCAAAGGTTCTGCCCCAGCCTTTGGGGCAAGGCAGTGCAGTAGGGTCAGTAGCCTATGATTATAACACCAACTGCCCCACCAGCCATCCGGCCACCCAGAGGAATAGGGCATTTGGGTAGGGGTAGTCCTAGAGGTGGAGGCCAGTCGGGTGAAGGCCAGTCAGGTAGCGCTCCAGCTAGGTTTTATGCTTTTTCGGTCAGACCAGATGCCCTGATCACAGGTATTATTTCTGTCTGTGGTAGGAATGCTTCAGTACTATTCGACCAAGGATCTACATATTCATATGTTTTATCTCTATTTTCTCATTTCTTGGGTGTTCCTCGTGAGTCCTAGGGTACTCCTGTTTATGTGTCCACTCCTGTGGGCGATTCTGTTGATGTGGATCAGATCTACCGGTCCGACGTTGTTACATTTTATGGTTACGAGACTAGAGCGGATCTTTTGTTGCTCGATATGACCGACTTTGAGTTCATCCTAGGCATGGATTGATTGTCTCCATATCACACCATCCTTGATTGCCATGCCAAGACTGTTACCTTGGCGATGCCAGAGTTTCCTAGATTAGAATGGAAGTGTTCGTCTCTCAGTAAATCTTGTCGGGTTATTTCTTTTCTGAAGGCTCGACACATGGTTGAGAAGGGTTGTTTGGCTTATTTAGCCTATTTTCGGGATACTACCATAGAGACTCCGGTGATTGATTCAGTGCCCGTGGTTCGGGAGTTCTCTGATGTGTTTTCTTCCGATCTTCCAAGCATGCAATCATATCGTGATATAGATTTGTGTATTGATTTGGCTCCAGCTACCCATCCTATATCTATCCCACCGTACCGCATGGCTCCGAAAGTGTTGAAGGATTTGAAGAAGCAGCATGAGGATTTGCTAGCAAAAGGGCTCGTCGGGCCAAGTGTATCACCTTAGGGTGCACCAGTGTTATATGTAAAGAAGAAAGATGGGACGATGCGGATGTGCATACATTACCGCTAGTTGAATAAGGTTACCATCAAGACCAAGTACCTGTTTCCGTGTATTGATGATTTATTTGACCAGTTGCAGGGTGTTAGGGTGTTCTCTAAGATCGACTTGAGATCGGGTTACCATCAGCTGAAGATTCAGGATTCTGATGTCCCGAAGATGGTTTTCTGGACTAGATATGGCCATTATGAGTTTCTAGTGTAGTCCTTTGGCTTGACTAACACCCCTGCGACTTTTATGGATTTGATGAACCGGGTGTTTAATCCTTATATTAATTTGTTTGTCATTGTCCTCATTGATGACATTTTGATCTACTCACGTAGCATGAAGGAGCACGAGCAGCATTTGAGAGTGGTGCTTCAGACCTTGCGGGAACAGAAGTTATATGCTAGATAGACCCAGAAGGGTGGGGTGCTTCGTTCTGATGGTCCGATGATTGCAAAGCAAGCTTTCAGAAGCTTAAGACCGCATTGACTTCAACACCAGTGTTAGTGTTGCCTTCTGGTTCAGGGATGTATACTGTGTATTCCGACGTTTTTGGGTTGTGTATTGATGCAGGAGGGGCGAGTTATTGCATATGCTTCGCGTTAACTGAAGCCCCACAAGAAGAATTACCCTGTACATAATTTAGAGTTGGTTGCGATTGTTCATGCACTTTATAAATTATTTGTGCATTTACTTTAATTGAGGCTTGTGCATCCCCAAGTGTAGCAAATTCCTCAGGTGAAAGTGATAAAGACTTATAAATTCTAGAATACCAAAAGTCCAAAACTGTGGACCTCCTAATTTCATTGTAGGGTTTAACAGTGCGGCAACGCCAAAAATAGCGGGGATAGGGAAAAAATATTTTTTAAACTTTTCTTTCATAGAATCAATAGCAACTTCATAAATTACCCCACCCTCTGAAAATTGATCAAATAAATCTACAAGTACAGCAATATAAACTAAACAGTTAGAAATAGTAGGATAGTACTGCCCAGATAATTCGTTTGTTGCTACTGAAAATTGTTCTAAAAAATCTATAAGAATTTTAACGTTAGTCCAATCTTGATTAGTTAGGTGCTCGTCGTCGTCATCATCACCACCACCTACACGAGCATTATAGGTTGCGCTAATTGGGTTTCTATATTCGTAGGCGACAACTAGACTTTCATACATATAGTTCCATTTAGTTGGACAAGGTTTAGGAACCTTTCTTTCCCTAAGGCCAAATTCATCACATTTTTTAAAATATTCTCTTCGTCTACTTCTACGGTTTGAGTAAAATAGCCAATTAAGAGCCATTTTTACTTTTTCAATTTTTATATTTAACATTTTCATACCGTCACCAACAATTAAATGGTAAATATGACAAATGCACCTAACATGAAAAATATTAGAAAATGCGGGATTTAAAGTACTTGTAAGCATGCCTATTGCATTGTGTTACTAGAAGCATTATCCATTGTAACAGACATTATTTTATCTCTAATACAAAAATATCTACAAATATCTGATACTGTACTAGCAATAAATTTACCTGTGTGGCGTGAGTTAATAATTCTATACGCAATAATGCATTTTTGCATTATCCAGTCCTCGTCTATCCAATGACTTGTAACGGTTAGATGGTCACAGTCATTGGCACTTCTATTTATATCCGTAGTAATAGCAATGCGACAATCTATATGAGTAAAAGATATCGCAAATATTGTTCATATTCGTGCTTATATTTATAAATATCGGCCTTTACGGTTGCACGAGGCCATCCTTTATAAGTAGGGTTATAAACTTTTCTAATATATTGTACAAAATGGGGGTTAGAAGGAAAGCTATATGGTAAGCACATAACAGTTACCATTTTTGCTAATTCTTCACGATCCTTATTTGGATCGTAATATAAAATTCCACCGGTGACGGTGTTAATTTCCGGTTGGACTAAATTTGAACCTGCACTAGTCTGAGTCGGATTACCTACACCCGTCCCCTCTTCCGCAGCTTTCATTTGTAAATATCTTTGTTTATTTCTAGGGTGTTTTAATATGTGCCTAGTCAAAATACCCGTACCGCTACGGTTGCCAGTAAATTTATGAGCCAACAAAGACCCACAACTTTTACACTTAGCCTTATTTTCTTCTCTTAGTTGAGGAAAAAAGTTCCAAACAAGAGATGTTTCGGCCCGTCTAAGAGGTCTTCTATCAAATGTAGGGGTTACTACAGGAGGGTCAGGCGAGACATCAATTGGGTTATTAATAGGACTAGTAGGTGTATCATCTAAATCCGGTTGGGTTTCATCTAAATCATCATTTTCGAATATAGTTTCATTAGGATAAAGAGCGTTCATCGTTTGTTCATCTAATTGATGACCTGGTGCAACATCATGATAAAATTGACTATCCGAAAATTGAAAATAAGGGTGATCACTATCTAGAATAATAGGTGGAGGAGGACGGGTAACAGGGGGAGGAGGAGTAGCTTGGCTACTAGATTGACTAATTTTTGATTTTCCCTTGCTCTTACCACCAAACATTTTCTTCAATGAAAAATCCATATTAATTATAATTACACTAAATAAAACCCGTCACGGGCTTTAGAATCACTAGGGCCCAGGCCTGCTATTACCGACCCACGAGGCCCATTTGACCCATCAGAACCGCGGGCCCGTGCCGGTCACGAGCCAGGCCCGGCCCACAGTACAGCATTACCTAAGAGTTCTAGAACTATTATAATAGGAATTCTCCGAGTAAAAGTTTGCAAAGAGAACAAGCGCTTACTTCCCAATATAAACCAACAGAACTAGGAGAACGAAAGGCTTATCTTGTGAAAAAAGTTCCTAACTATCAGTTACTCATTTCCCAACAGAATAAGGAGAATGAAACACTTATTCTTGTTAAAAAAAATCTTATATATTCTTGAAGTCCAAGTTCCAACGTCATGGATCAAGACCCGTATAAGGTTGTTATAAAATATCTCCAAATTTATTCATTAATGAATCAGATTGATGCCGAGATGCTACTTTAATGACATCTTATTTGTCAGAGAAAAGTAGATTGAAGCGTCAAGAATGTTCTTTAAATCTTTGTTATGTTAATTTTTAATAGTTCTATATCCTATTTTTGAAAAAAAATATTCTTATGACATAATATAAGTTACTTGTCATTCGATGTTCTTAAAATAGGAGTTTGCATCCATGGGGAGTACGTTAGTCTATTTGATGATTTCATAATAGTGAAGCTTGTAAAATTACGGTAGAAAAGTAAAGTATTGATGGATACAAATTTACAATAGTGTTATATTTAAACAAGAAATTTAATGGGTTTAAAATTTAGAACTTTATATTGAAGATGTAACATATTCATTCGCTTTATATATAATTATATCAAATGTTGAATAATAGAGGTTTTGTGGTAATTTAATGTTAATGGAGAGTTAATTTGTTGAGTAAATGGATTAGACAGAGATAGTCACTGAGTGATTAAAAAATTCCTTATTTCTTCTTTCCTTATTTAGGAAAAGTAGGAAGTGACCAAAGGATTATGGTGAAAACTATAGCTTTATATTGTTACTAATTAATTCAATTTTTGCCATCTAAGTTCGTAAAGGAATTTCCACCACAAATAAATTTCAATTTGAATAAAAGTAAATTGCACCTTTTATATAAACGTATTTCAGCATTTTAAGTTAGAAGTATATGTTTATAGGGACGAAGAACGCCACATAGAAGAGGTGAAGATAATCTCATCAAATAATATCAGATTCACCTCTGATTCTGATGAAAGAAAATTTTATTTTTTTGACAACATCAGGTTAACAAATTGGGGAAGATGAAGCTGAAGATATTGCAAATTTGTGACGAAACTTGAAGCAATATCCAGCATGAAAGATCATTTAAGATAAAAGTTCATATTGGATAAATTATCATTAAATTATTCTTCTATTATTTAAGACTTTTAAATTAACTATG
The DNA here is from genome assembly GCA_002018475.1 of Nicotiana obtusifolia. Classification (NCBI taxonomy): domain Eukaryota; kingdom Viridiplantae; phylum Streptophyta; class Magnoliopsida; order Solanales; family Solanaceae; genus Nicotiana; species Nicotiana obtusifolia. The sequence goes on along the minus strand of MCJB01048352.1, from coordinate 234,162 downwards.
ATTTTTGTATAAAATAAAAGTTTACACATTGACATGAAATATTGATACTCCTATCTAATCGTTATCAAATTATCGTCTTTATCAATTTAAATATAGTAATAGCTTGAAAATATATCAAAAAATTAAGCAGTACTACTATAAAAGAAACTGATACTGATTTGTACTTATAAGTTAAAGTTTGTTATCTATAAATATAAATTTTAGAATAATTGCTAATGCTACACAGGCACGTGGTATAAAGACTATTTTCTAAAAGAGTCGTTTATTAAGTACATGGGGATGTAGCTCAGATGGTAGAGCGCTCGCTTAGCATGCGAGAGGCACGGGGATCGATACCCCGCATCTCCAATCGGGTTCTTCTTTTATCACTGCTTTATATTTCAAAAGAAAGTTCCTGAAATTGTTCTTATTTCTTTCTTTTTTGTTAGTTAAAACAATACTAACATTTTGTGCCATTTAGTTGTGATCTCATGACAAATTGGTAAAAAAATAAAATCCCGAAATTGTTCTCCTTTCCTTATTTTCTTGTTTACTCAAAATAATACTAACATTTGTGGCATCTAATCGTGATCTCATGACAAATTTATGTCAATGACTGTTCTTTTTCTATTTATTTTAGTAACTAAAACCTACTAAGAACAGGGTAATATTGAAACTTTGGCCTGGGATAAATCAAGGAGATATAAGCTATTTCAGAAAATTTATGTAACTTTCCCTTTTTTTCTCTTCTCGTTTCTTTCTTGTCCTCGCCTCCTTAACTTAAAAACATATAATAAAACTAGAATAACCTTGTGGCAATTCCCTCAAAGAAATTTTGATATGTAAAAGAAGTTCCCGTATATATTTGTCCAGTAATCCATGTTATCAGAATTTTTACCTTGGTGATCAATAATCCGGATGTTTAACTTTTATATTCTCTGTAAAATTATTAAACATTTTTTTGCCTGATAAATTTAAATAACTTTTGGGTAAACCCAAAATTTCAGTCTGCAGTTACTTTGACCAAGTCTAGTAACATAATACTCTTTGTGGCCACTAACACATTTTAAATTCAAATCAATTGCATATTATTCTTCCTAGCTACAGGAAAAGAGGGGATATATTTACATTTAGATTTTAAAGTATCATCCTTTTTTGAGTTTAGAGTATTTTTCTCAACAGCAAAACTTATAGATTAGATAAACTTTCGCAGAAATTTCGAATCTAAAGCAAAAACGTGTTGCGGTAATAATTATAATGTTCACGTTACAAGATTATTTCACTTAAATTTTCTCCCTCAGGCTGTTATTGTATGCTGAAAAAGCGTTGTAGCTACCTGGAAAACGATACTTATAAGACCACATTTTTGCTAAACTCCTCTTTTGCTAGGTAATGCGGTGTATTATTCATCCTTGGTCCAAAAGTATATCATAATTCATACATAAATGCAGGTTAGATGAAAGTTGGGGAGCTATACTGTGACTACATTGAACATAAGAAGAATAAGTAGCTTTAGCAAAAAAATAAAAACAAATAATAATAATAATAATAATAATAATAATAATAATAGTGCCAACAACCTTTGACCCATTGATATTATATACTAGGCGTTTAACTAATACATACTAATATTTTATATTATTAGTTCACTTAAAAATTCAATTACATTTATTTTTATAGCAAGCATGGAATAATAATTGCGAAACATGATAAAGTAACTCATCACAACGTATAATATTGTAACGATAATTACACAAAAGTTTGTATAATTTAAATCCATTGTCTATAAATAAAATCAAGTGCACGAGTGGTCAAACAGGATATAGGGCCGTCACTTGGGTCCTGCGTATTACCCAATCACACACGCAAATCAATCTGACTTGAAGTGTCCTTTTCGAGCTACTCGAATTTATTTTTTCGGTATATATAAAACTTCTTTACCAAAATTATCATAATTTTGTATAGTACCCATTCTAAATAAGAATACTTACAAATTATATACATTCCACCTTAAAAGACTCTCAATTCATTATTTGTGCCTTAAATTAGAGGATTTAGTTACATTATTTTCCTTTTTTTCTCTCCTCCCCTCAATTTTCCTATTCTCTGCTGCCTCTCTCCATCCAAAATACCGGTAATTGAGAGCCAAAATTCATGGGCAGTGAAGCCACGCTTCATATGAAGATAATTCAGAACTTTAAATGCAATATCCTTTCTTGCCAAGTACGCATCTGAATGTTGCATTGTTTCTATAGTTGGCATATCAACTATTCCTTTTAATTGCAGAATTATTTTGCATTCCTTAATTGCCAGCATGGTTTTCCTTAAGGAATATAAATTGTTTCTTTCATTGCAGAATCCTTACTTTTCTTAACTGACTTATCTTTTTCCTTTTCACCTAGTTCATCCCAGAAATTCGGAACAGATTTGTGCTATCCTCCGTGTCCTTTTTCAAAGCTTTTGTAAGAGTGGTGAATATCGCAAACAGGACATATATATCAATGATCTCGAGATTAGTTGGAGTTGAAGAATTAGTAGAACAGAGAGATGATAAATTTGTATGGTACAACAACATACAAATTAAAAAATAAATTTCGTAAAATTTTAATACAAATTTGATACATCTACAACATTATATAAACTAAAAATAAATTTTATACAGCTAATTATACCATATATAACTTATTTATAACTATCTATAACTTTCATACATACTAAAAATAAATTTCATACAACTAACTATACAATATATACTTATTTACATCTTATCTATAACTTTCATATATTATTTCTACCTAGTTAAATACAACTACAATATCATACAACTTAAATACAATTTTTATACAAAATTTATATATTTTGTATCTGATTTGTATAATATTTTGTATATGGTGTGTGTTTCTTCCTCTCTAATATTCCAATCAAAACTTTCTCTCTTAATAAAATTTTGATACATATCAATAATTTTATGTAAAAAGATAGTATTGATAACTTAAATATAAATTTTATACAACGATTCAAATTTGTATTATATATATATATATATATACAATTTCGTAAGTATATTGTATGTCATGTGTTCTTCTTCTTCTTTCTTCGAGTTTCAATATGAAATTCAGCCAAAATCAAGTCTAATCTTCACCACGCAGCCTAAAAAATGAGATATAAACTCCAAACAATATTCTCAATTGTTTGCAACAACACCTAATCCAAACAAATAATGGTTTTTGAAAATCCAAATTCGATTTCAAAGCTTCAAAGCTTTTTAATGGCTGTCAATGGTGGAGAGTCAAACACCTTCAAAATTTATTGACTGACAATTTCAATTTGAACACCGGTTGTGCAACATGAAAGAAAATTGCTAAGTTAAATTGATTGAAATCCATTGATGAATTTCATTAAAATCATATACAATAAGAAAGCATAAAAAAAAAAAACAGAGAACACCAAATGAAGAAAAAATGGGGAAAAAAACCAGAGAAGGAGAGTAGAGAGATGAAAAGAGAGAGAGAGAGAGAGAGAGAGAGAGACAGAGAGTGGGCAAGTATAAAGGGATAAGAAAATAACTAAAATTTCTTATTCAATTTCTAATATAAAAGGAGACTCATTTAAACTTATTTGTATATAATTGGTAAATTGTATATGACCATGTAATTAAATTGAAACTTGAGTAGGGAAAGTAATAAGGTTTCATTAAAACCGGTCTCTAAAAGAAAATAAAACACGAATTGCATATATAGCTTCATATATATATATATATATATTGTTTAGTGTATTAGAATGTGATATCACAACTACTATTGCCACTCTTTGATTCTTTAAACTCATCAATTTATATCTGCTTTCGTCTATCTTTTTTCCGGTTATTAATTTGAACAAGAAAAATTAGTTAAATTTATTTTATGCACAAGGAAGGTTAAGTGAAACTCATGTTTACTAGTCTCTAAACGATTCATTTGTTGTTTAACGAATGCCAAACATTGTGATTTCATTTTAGATTTAGATACTGTTTTACTGACGACAAAAGAAGTAAATAATATAGGGGGACCACCACTAAACTTGAGCCTCTGAATTAGAAAGGGTATTTCATGATTTTCCAATAGAGAATCGAGAAATTTAGTCACTAATTTAAGACCCAATGGACCAATCCTACTTGACAATACAACATGATTTGCTTCACTTGAACTTGTGGTGACTAGGTGTAGAATTGATTTTTTTTTGTTTTTCACCCGGTTTCTGGTACTCATATTAGGGTCTGGATTCGCGCCGGAAAGTCCATATTGAGGGTAAAGCGCTCCTTAACGAAGGCGATTTCATATTCAGGGACTAGAATTCGAAACTTCTGGTTAAAGATGAAGGAGTACTTACCACTCCACCACAACCCTTATTGACGTAGAATTGATTATTTGTTCTTTAACGAAATAACCAACTTCTTTTACAAAATGATCAAAATATTTTTAAGTAGCTAGCACAATAGTGCTTAGGATTCCAAACGTGATAGAAGTAGAGAATAAGCCAAAAATTGTGCACACATTTTGAAAGGTTCGTCAGTGGCCAGACCAACTATCCTCGAGACTCGAGCAATGTGCTTACGTGAAGGCCAGTGAGATTTGAATCTAAAAGGCAATTAAAAAAGATAATGTGCTTAGTGTCATTATCTTAAGAATTAAGATGATTGTCCATTTACTTACCATCATGTTACCGTGTTATGCATTTTGTTCCTTCCTGCCTACAAAGTCGTAAAATGCGATCCTTGCCTTCATTATGGAGAAATTCAAAAACTTCTAACCTTTTTCATAATTTATGCTTGTCTTTTTATTTATCCATAAAAATGTACAGTTAAATTTGTAAACGTGATTTATAAATACATGAATTATTTTAATTTATTTAACAAAAATAAAAATACTCAAAATAAACCTAAATTTCAAATGTAATCCACTCGAGTGAAATTGATGACGAATCTCAAATAAGTACTTTTGGGTATAGAACTATGGAAACACGAGAAAAAGAATTTGCTTTGTTGATTCTCGTAAATCATATCCTTACAATGAGTACTAATGTCACTATTTATAGTTAAATTTGAGGAGACAAAATCTTCAAATCTTCGCCCTCTTAAAGAGGAATTAAAATCCTTCTTGATGGCGATATAACGTTGGAAATAAATTAAATGTTGAGATTTTCGGTAATGGCTACCCCGTTTAATTGTATCTCCTTCAACTGGTGGCTTGTTTTCAAATTCACTCCTCCGATCTTTACATTTCTAAAATATAATATCGCTCACATGGCTTTATCCGGCATTATTTGGCTGGTGACTCATCTTCGTCCTGTCAATCACTGCTATGTGACTGCTCAAGAATTTACCCAATACACTTTTGAAAGCTGAATACATCCGCATACCACTATTCAACTTAAATTACAAACCTTAGTTTAGATATATCAAAAGAGGATTTCGCTTAAGGAGGGCGTGTGATTAACTAGTTGGAGAAGTAACAACTTATGTTGCAAGATGACGATTAGTAATGTCAACATAGCTAGAAGAACAATTCAGTTACTGAGTGGTGGATCAATATGTAATTAGTTAAAACTAGTAGGAGTTAAAGTAGAAGTTTGTTAGAAGGCAGTTAGTGTGCTCCTCTTCTATATAACAACTTACACTTGTATCAGTTGACAGAGCAATAAAAATGATCTTCTCTTTACTTCTTCTCTCTCTCGATTGTTCTTAGCTACTAAGTCGGTGTGCACTGCTTTGCATGTCACACTATAGAACCTCCATTGATGACTGATTCTTACCTCTGTCTAGCTCAAGTTAACATAGTATCAGAGCGGCGATTGTGATTTACAGAAGCTCCGGTGTGTGATCTGACGAAATTCTGGCAAATTGAAGTCATATGAAGTCCTAATTTTTCAAACATGGCAGGAAATGAGGTCACCCTACTCGAACACAAGCATCCACTTTTTCTACAAGCATCCAATGCTCTAGGACTAGTTTTGATTCCTATAAAACTAAGTGGACCAGAAAATTATGCCTTGTGGAGTAGAGCAATGAAACTAGCTCTTAAGGGTAAAAGTAAGCTTGAATTTGTGGATGGAAGTTGTGTTAAGAGCATGTATAGGGGAGAATTAGCATAGCAATGTGAGAAGTGTAACGCGATTGTGTTGTCGTGGATTGGCAGTACAGTTGCGAGTGAGCTAATGCTAAGCATAGTTTTTGCATCTAATACTAGAAAAGTATGGAGTGATTTCAAAGAAAAATTTGATAGGTGTAGCTTAACAAGGATTTATCACCTTTGGACTGAAATAGCCACACTAAAACAAGGGATGATTTAGTGACTACTTACTACTCCAAAATGATAGATTTATGGAGTGAATTGGATGTGTTGGCACCTAAATCTTCTTGTGATTATGAAGAATCTAGGCCTTCGTTGATTCATTTAGGGCAGCAACGATTGCTTCAGTTCCTTGTGGGACTAAATGAGAGCTACAACAACGTGCGGAGTAATGTGCTGCTGAGAAGGATAGTGGTGTCTGTAAATGAGGCATATGCCATTGTTACACAGGAAGAGAGTTAGAGGACATTAAGTGTGACAGACACCAACAGAGATCCTCTAACTATGTTAGCAGGGAAGACTCAGGGATTTAAGCCAAGGAAAACTGGGTTTATCTGTGAACATTGTGGATACAAAGGTCACTTGAAAGAGAATTACTATAAAATAGTTGGATATCCAGCTGATTTTAAGAGCAAGAAGAAGCCTTAACATATGCCAGCACTTCTAGTGCAAATGATACTGTTGGGAGCAATAATCAACTACAAGGATATTATCTCACAGAAGAACAATACAAGTAATTGGTGGGACTGCCGAATAAACCTGCAGAAGGTGATGTCCTACTAATATGGCAGGTATTTGTATCCTTGTTATCTAATGCTACCATAAGTAGTTGGGTGGTAGACTCAGGAGCTACTCACCATATTACTTATAATAAGGAAGCACTAAACAATGTTAAAACAAGTGGAAAACAAGGAAGTAATGTCGTGCAATTACCAACCGCTAACAAGGCAGGGATAACACATACAGGAGATGCAGTAATTCTAGGAGTCCTGTGCATAAAAGATGTACTACATGTACCGAATTTTAAGTTCAATCTCTTATTTGTGGCTAAACTCACTAGGGACCTCACTTGCACAGTCAAATTTTATCCTGATTCTTGTGTGCTGCAGGGTCTCTACAATGGCAAGGTCTTGAGAATTAGTAAGGAATCTGAAGATCTTTTCATATTGAAAAAATGTGCAAAGGTAGCAGAAATAACAGTTTGTGCTGTAAAGAAGGAGGAAAGCACCAAGCTACGGCATCTTAAATTAGGACATGCTTCTATAAAATCTATACAATATATAGTTTCACTTCAAAATGATATATAGATGCACTTCTTCAAGCTGGTTTTATGCAGAGCAGTTATAATTACTCCCTATTGATCAAGAAAAACAATAAAGACATTGTAGTTGTCTTGGTGTATATTGATGATCTTCTGTTAACAGTAAGTAGTAACAGTCTCATTGAAGAGGCAAAAGGCAACATTACACAGGAACTTCAAAATGAAGGATCTAGGTGAGCTCAAATACTTCTTAGGAATTGAAGTGATGAGGTCAGATAAAGGCATTCTCCTAAACCAAAGAAAGTACGTATTGGAGATGATTTCAGAGGTTGGGTTGAGTGGCTGCAAGCCAGTCTCAACATCTATGTAGCAAAATCACAAACTTACCACTATTGATTATGACAAGCATGCTGGTAATACTGGAGATGCTCTGCTGGAAGATGCATATAGCTATCAGAAACTAATTGGTAAACTGCTATAACTGACAATTACAAGGCCGAACATATGCTTTACAGTCCAAGTATTGAGCCAGTTTATGCAGTCTCCTAAGGAGTCCCATATGGAAGCATCATTAAGAGTGGTCAGATACATCAAAGGAGCCCTGGATAAGGGATCCTTTTGAACAGTAGACAGACCAATACTCTCACAGTATATTGTGATTCAGACTGGACAGTATGCCCAAATATAAGAAGATCTGTCACGGGTTATGTGGTTAAACTAGGAGACTCATTGTTATCTTAGAAGTCAAAGAAACAGCAAACAGTGAGTAGAAGCTCCGCAGAGGCAGAATACAGAAGCATGGCAACAGCAGTTGTAGAAGTAATATGGATAACAGGCTTACTAAAGGAACGAGGCATCAATGTGGAAGAACTTGTACACCTACATTGTGATAGCAAAGCAGCTCTACCAATAGCTGCCAATCCAATCTTTCACGAGAGAACCAAGCATATAAAGATAGATTGCCATTTTATCAGGGAAAGAATCAAACAACGACTGATCAAGACAAAATATATACCCACAAAGCAGCAATTTGCAGACATAATGACCAAGGGATTGGGGACAGCTCAACATGAGTTGTTGTTCTCCAAGCTAGGAGTGTTGAATGTTTTCCACCCTCTAGCTTGAGGGGGAGTGTCAACATAGCTAGCAGAATCAGTTAATAAGTGAGGGGTCAATATGTAATTAGTTAAAACTAGAAGGAGTTAAAAGTAGAAGTTTGTTAGAAGGAAGTTAGTGCGCTCCTCTTCTATATAACAGCTTACACTTGTATCAGTAGTTGACAGAGCAATAAAAATGATCTTCTCTTTACTTCTTCTCTCTTTCGATTGTTCTTAGCTACTGAGTCGGGGTGCACTGATTTACATGTCACACTATAGAACCTCCATTGATGACTGATTCTTATATCTGTCCAGCTCAAGTTAACAAGTAGCTAATCCGGAGAATGATCAACCATATTTAAACTGAATTACTGCTTAGATTCCTACGAGAAAGAGTCAAATGGAGAATAATATGTTTCTCTTCCTCTATATATTGTGTGATTTGAATATTTGTTACTTCCAACTTTATGTGTCAATATTATTATTTGGAGAGTTTATGAGGTTATTCTTCGATCATACTTTTAAAAATATTTTATAAAGATCTTGAACTATAAATTATACCGACTTATACTACTTAATACTACTTTTTAAGTATTAAGTATGATACAGTGATAAGAGCAATTTTTTAATTACTATTCACCCCATGACATTGTTGTCAGCAAGCAACTTTGGCAGCATTGTAAGTCGTCACATGCAACCTAAAACTTATACTATCACCTATTCACATCTGCCATGCAGGAATCCTATAATTAGCGCAGCAAACAAAAATGACCATATGACCCTTCGATAAGAAAAAACCAAAAGAAAGAAAAGATATTAATAACCCATGACAAGTAAATGCAACATTAAACGTGATTGAAGTTTCATATCACAACTCTAATCTATACCATTTAGGAACGGACGTTAATCTACCAGAAAAAAAGTTTATACTTTTTCTTTCAGCAATATTTATGCACCCAACACAGTGCTACAGAATTGAATCGAACCCAGTATTTTCAAGATAAAAATTTTAATATACATTTTAAAAATACTAAATTAGTAATGACGAGTTTAGTGTTAAATACATCGAAGGTTGAATCTATTAAATTTTACTCTTAAATCTATCTCTGCCACCACATTTTTTATTTTTATTATAAAAATAGACAATATTAAAGAACTTTAGTAGACTATCAAGGCATACCTCTAGACAGAAGCAGATTTAGGATTTAAATTCTGTGGGTTTAATATTTAAAGTTTTTAGCATTGAACATAGTTATTAGTATATTTTTAAAGTTATAGGTCCATACATACTGTTTTTACAATTTTAATGAATTTTTACATACAAATTTTTACTCCGTATCCAGAATTATGGGTTCAATTGAACCCTTCGGTTCAACGCTACATCCGACCCTGCCTCTAGGCAGTAGGTAGATATCTCATGAAAGCAAGAGTAACCAATTGTTTGCACACCGGAAAAAAAAGAAACTACTAGTAGTAAATTTTTCGATTGAAGAATATCTTACTTAAATCTCACAATTCATACATTTACAGATTCGATTTTAGATGATTTTAAACTTACTAACTCGTAGTACTGTATGTTCTTGTCCCTTTAACAGATGAATATGAAATTATACGTTTGTATCTGATTCACTCGTCTCATTTTATGTGACATAATTTAATTAGACACAAAGTAAAATAAAAATTAAATCTATGATGTAAAATAAGTTATAATTATTTATATGTCTATAAATCACTCATGAAGAATAAATTGAAAAGTTTAAAATTTATTCTTTTAAAAGTGTCATGTTATACGAGAACCTAAAAACAAGTACCATATAATTCAAACATAAGAAAATATTACTTTAAAAAAGAAGCACAAAGTGTGCGGTAAAATAGAAGAGCAGAAATTTAAGGAAAACACATGAATTGGGGCATATTTGCACTAAGTTTTTAGATCAAATTAACGAATGTAAGATATGTTGTGAATAAACCCCCTATAAAAATAATATTCACAGTAATAAAAGCGGAATAATAACGTAGTATCGAGATATGGTAATTAACAAGAATAAAAGAGTGACAATGACACCAAAATTTTTACGTGGAAAACCCTTTTGAATAAGGGAAAAAACCACGGCCCAAGACGAGCAACTGATATCACTATAGAAAGGAATTTGACACTTTGTAGATCCGAGTAAAATACTCCAAAGACCACAACAACGCTCAAAAAAAATAACCCTCTTTAGATATTCTCACCTCACTACAATATCGCTCACTCTCTATTTTTCTTCACAGACTTGTCTGTGAAACCTCACTCTTTCTTTCTCTCTTTTGTTGGTGTGTTTCCAACTGAAATAAAAGCTTGCTATTTAAAGCAAAGAAATGACGCACGCGATGTCATCAGTGACCTCACATATTATGTGAACTATAGTATAAACACAAGAAAAATTTATCTTCCATTTTTGTATATTCAAAGAAGGCACACCATTCCCTTCAAACTTTCACACATAGGATAAGGGCTGGACCCCACAAATCTCTCCCTCCAATCCTATTCACCTGAAGGAGGTAAAACCGGAGTTTCTAGTTTGAGTGCATGCCAACAAGTTCTTTGCATAGCTCGAACGTGTCTCTTGGTACCACCTTGGTTAATATATCAGCAGGATTTTCACTCGTGTGAATCTTTGTGACCTGTAAAGATTCGTTCTCTACCTGCTCACGAATCCAATGATATCTCACATCTATATGCTTTGTTCTTGCATGGTACATGGAGTTCTTGCTCAAGTCTATTGCACTTTGACTGTCACAATAGACGACATACTCCTTTTGATGCAATTCCAGCTCTTGAAGAAACCGCTTGAGCCATACCATCTCCTTGCCAGCTTCTGTAGCGGCAATGTACTCTGCTTCAGTTGTTGAAAGTGCAACACACTTCTGCAATTTAGACTACCATGATATAGCTCCCCCTGAAAAAGTAAATAGATATCCAGTAGTGAATTTTCTATTATTAGTATCACCGGCCATATCAGTATCCGTGTAGCCCTTCAAGATTGGATCAGATCCTCCAAAACACAAGCAATCTCCTACAGTACCTCTTAGTTACTTGAGTATCCACTTGACTGCTTCCCAATGTTCCTTTCCGGGATTTTCAAGGAATCTTCTAACAACACCAACTGCATGAGCAATATCAGGTCTGGTGCATACCATTACATATATCAAGCTTCCGACTGCTGAAGAATAAGGAACTCTAGCCATGTTCTCTTTCTCCTCCACTGTTGTAGGACACATTTTCTTGCTCAACTTTAGATGAGTAGCAAGAGGTGTGTTGACTGGCTTAGCATTCTTTATGTTGAAGAGTTTCAGTACATGTTCAATGTACTTCTCCTGAGATAGCCACAACTTTCTGCTTGTTCTCTCTCGAACTATCTTCATACCCAGAATTTGTAGTGCTGGGCCTAAGTCCTTCATATCAAATGACTTGGACAAATCTCCTTTCAACTTTGCAATCAGCCCTTTGTTTTTTCCTACAATTAATATGTCATCCACATATAACAACAAACTAATAAAGTTGTTGTTAGAAAATCTTTTAAAGTATACACATGGATCAGAATATGTCTTTTTGTAAGTTTGACTTTTCATGAATGAGTCAAACTTCTTGTACCACTGCCTTGGTGCCTGCTTCAACCCATAAAGACTCTTATTCAGTTTGCACACCATGTGTTTTCTTTCAGTTACTTCAAATCCTTTTGGCTGCTCCATATAGATCCCCTCTTCCAAATCTCCGTGAAGAAATGCAGTTTTCACGTCCAACTGCTCCACTTCAAGATCTAGGCTAGCTGCTAAACTCAAGACTGTTCGAATAGAAGCCATTTTAACAAAGGTGAAAAAATTTCGTCAAAATCAATACCTTTCTTCTGCTCGAAGCCTTTTACCACCAATCGAGCTTTGTATCTGATCAGCTTGTCATTTTTATCTTTTTTGAGTTTAAAGACCCATTTGCATTTGAGTGGTCTTTTACCCTTTGGAAGTTCAACCAGCTTGTATGTGCCATTTTTCTGTAGATATTCCATCTCTTCTTCAATGGCTTTCATCCACTAGTTCTTTCTGGATGGGACAACAACTCCTTAAGACTTTCTGGCTCCCCTTCATCACTGATGAGGACATACTCTGTGGAAGGATACCTACATGACTCTACCCTTGGCCTCTCTGATCTCCTTAGAGGTTGAGGTTGTTCTTCTTCCTGAGTGGGGTGCTCCACTTGCTCGACACTATCATCAAGTTGCTTCACCTGCTCAACAACCTCACCAGATTACTCCCCCTGCTCGGCAACCTCGTCGGTCCTACTTTTGGCACTTGTGGGATTGCTAGAAGGAATAGTAACAAGATTAGGAATTATACCATTCATGGCCTCCTCTGGCTTATCATTAGTAGTTCCAACTTCACTTTCTCGGAAGATTACATCTCTGCTTCTAATGACCGTCTTCTTTACAGGATCCCACAATCTATATTCGAACTCTTCATCTCCATATCCGATGAATATGCAGGGAACAGATTTATCATCCAGCTTTGTTCTCTGCTCCTTTGGTACATGTGCAAAAGCTCTGCAACCAAACACCTTCATATGCGAGTAGGACACTTCCTTGTTGGTCCAAACTCTCTCTGGGATGTCAAACGCCAACAGAACTGATGGACTCCTATTGATCACGTAACAAGCTGTCTGAACTGCTTCATCCTAGAATGACTTAGGCATTTTAGCCATTCTGAGAATGCTTCTCACCTTCTCTACAATGGTGCGGTTCATCCTTTCGGCTACGCCATTGTGTTGTGGGGTTCCAAGGACTGTCTTTTCATGTCTGATCCTATGGCTTGAATAGTACTCTTCAAATTCCCTTGAAGTGTACTCACCTCCATTGTCACTTCGGAGACGCTTTAGCTTTTGCCTGTCTCCCTTTCCACTAGAGCATGAAACTTCTGAAAAACTTGAAACACTTGGTCTTTGGTTTTCAAAATATAAATCCATAATTTTCGTGAAGCATCATCAATAAAAGTAACAAAATATTTGTTACCGCCCATCGATTCAATTTCCATTGGACCACAAACATCAGAATATACCAAATCAAGTATATTCAATTTTCTTTCAGACGATGTCTGAAATGAGACTCTATGCTGCTTACCAAAAAAACAGTAGTCACAAGGTTTTACCGTTGTACCTTTGGCATAAGAAATGAGTGATTTCTTTTCAAGAATCTGCAATCCCTTCTAGCTCCAATGACCCATCCTTTTGTGCCACAAATCTGCAGAAATCTCATCTTGTGCCGCATTCAATTCACCTTGGCATGTGTTCTGCATTTGTCATGTACAATGTGCCACGAGCAACTCCCTTTGCAATCACCAATGATTCCTTACAGAGTCTCCACTTTTGATTTGCAAAATAGTTTCCGTATCTATCTCGGTCTAATGCAATTCCCGAGATCAAGTTCATCCGCAAATCAGGTACATGTCGCACGTCTTTTAGAACCACTGTGCATCCGACATTTGTCTTGATACAAATGTCACCAATCCCCGCAATCTTTGAGTAACTTGTGTTACCCATTCTTACAGTCCCGAAATCACCTGCTACATATCTGCAAAAAAGATCTCTTACCCATGTGGCATAGTAAGATGCTGTTGTATCAACCACCCATTTTGACTCTGGACTTGATAAGTGCATGCATTCCTCTTCCTCGTTTATAAAGAGGACAACATTGTCATTGTTTTGCACTATGGCGGCTGTGTTGTCGTCATTCTTCTGGCCACTAGTTTCACCTTTGCCCTTCCTTGGATTTGGGTAATCTCTTTTGAAGTGGAATGGTTGATCACAATTGTAGCAATTTCTGGCTCTTGATTTGGATCGATTTTTAAACTTCCCACGAGCTCCGGATCTACCATAGTTGCTATGAACTCCTTTGATAACTCCTGCCTCTACCTTCTGTGATGAGAGCATGTCCTTGATTTTCAGGCTTCTTTCTCATCTTCTCATTGAGTAGAAGAGCGGATGTGACATCTTTCAACTCAATAGTAGGCTTACCGTGCAGGATGGTTGTTGCCAGATTATCGTACGAAGATGGCAACGAGTTCAACAACAAGATGGCTTTATCTTCTTCCTCGATTTTCACTCCGAGATTGGCGAGCTGTGTGATTAGTCCGTTAAACACATTTAAATGTGAGAAAAAATTCGTACCTTCACCTATGTGTAGGGTGTATAGCTGCTTCTTCAGGTACAATTTATTTGTTAGCGTTTTGGACATGTATAGGCTTTCCAACCTTGTCCAAATGCCACGTGCGGTGTCTTCATCAATGATGTTGTTTACCACATCATCTGATAAGTGCAACCTGATTGCACTAGCATCCCTTTCATCCAAGTCAGTCCAATCCTGAACTTTCATAGTATCAGACTTTTTGGCATCAGCATCTAATACCTTGTGTAATCCTTGTTGGATGAGCAGATCCCTCATCCTTCTTTGCCATGTTGAGAAACCGCTATCTCCGTTAAATTTTGCTACCTCGTACTTTATTCCGGACATTTTTGTTTTTCACCGAGTATAGTACTACAGATAGTGAATAATATTTCTGTGAACGAGCAGAACCTGTGCTCTGATACCAGTTGTTGTGAATAAACCCCCTACATAAATAATATTCACAGTAATAAAAGCGGAATAATAACATAGCACCGAGATACTGTAATTAACAGGAAAAAAGAGTGACAACGACACCAAGATTTTTACGTGGAAAACTCTTTTGAATAAGGGAAAAATCATGGCCCGAGACGAGCAACTAATATCACTATAGCAAGGAATTTTACACTTTGTAGATCCGAGTAAAATACTCCAAAGACTAGAACAACGCTCAAAAGAAATAACCTTCTTTTGATATTCGCACCTCACTACAATATCGCTCACTCTCTATTTTTCTTCACAGATAAAAGCTTGCTATTTATAGCAAAGAAATGACTCACGTGATGTCATCAATGACCTCAGATATTGTGTGAACTATAGCATAAATACAAGAAAAATTTGTCTTCTATTTTTCTATATTCAAAGAAGACACACCATTCTCTTCAAACTTTCACATATAGGATATAGGTTGGACCCCACAAGACATGCTTATTATATTCTTATATATTTTACTTGTTCATGATCAAATGATATGTATTTTTAGATTAAATTTTTAACTATTAAGATTAAAAAAATTTAAATTAAATATAAACATTGAGTACGAATAAATATTTATCTACTAGTCGTATCTCGATCCACCAAAATATACCATGAGGTCTTTGGCTCCCTCTATTATAACCATTGCACCCAACTTCGTTGCCACTTTGAACTTTAAGGGATCGTTTTGTTAGAAATAATTATACTATTCGGATTAGTTATCCGAGAATTGTTATTCCATACTTCCATAGGATAAAAATAATACTATAATTTTGATATAACTAATCCCAAATTAATTATACTGTAATTTTATCCCAACTAAACGTGGAATAAATTCATCTAATTTCGAGATTAATAATTCATAATCCCTTGTGCCAAATGACCCTAAGACTACATACATCTGTCAAAACACCCATCATTTGAAACAAAAAAGAAAATGAAAAAAAAGGAAGGAAGGAAACAGAGAATCTATAAACAGCTACGATTCTGCAATCACTTTTGCGCCCCTACCCATGCTTTTTACCTGTCTAAAAACTATCTGTACTCCCACCATGTCAGCTTCCAGACAAATTATTAAAATATGAATACTACAGTAAACTAAAGAACAAAAAAAAAAAATTCAAATATGGACTACCATTCTACTTAGATCTTTAAACCCCATATCATAATCTATAGCTTTCATTATGTGAACCTCATTACAGTAATTCTGAAGCTACAAATAGTGACTGCTCTTTAAAAGTTGCTTTCATGACTATTTCTACTACTAAAAACAATGCATGTAAACAAAGTTTTCTATTTTTATGGTAAGCTCAATGCTTTATTCTCTTGTTTGTCTAGCCCTTTTCACTACTCTGCGTTGTGTTATCTTCTTTTTTATCAAAGTTTATTGTCATTTTGTTGTTTGTCTTCTTTAATTTCTGTTCCTAATAATTCCTTCTGTTTCATTGGGTTTTAAGGAGTTTCCTTAGGATGCTTTTTTCTGTGCTTTTCTATTTTGTATATTTGTAATCTTTTGGATGTTTCAGACTACCTTTCCCTTTTCTGATAAGAATCTTTTTGCCACATCAATTCTTGATCTGATCAATATTGCATTTACCCTTTCCTTTCAAATTTGGCTTTTTTGTTGAATGCTTTTTCTTAATATTTGGCATTTTTCAGCTCAGAAGGTGAAAGGGTACTAATAAAGATTTAATCTTTTGAAAGAAGTGGACCTAAAGTAAGATTCTTGGAGTGAAAAGTGTGAAAATTTTGAAATTTGCTGCTTTTTGGAGAAGATGTTGTGTGCTTGTTCAGGAGAGCAATTCAAATTTGATGAGCCACCACCACAGTCTCCAGAGTCATTGGCCACTAGGGATTTCTCAGCCAGTGGCCTTTCTTCTAGAACTGGAACAGTAGATTGGGATTCAAAACTTGAAGATGCTCAAGTTGATGAAGTTGAATCAACTTTAAAAGAGGCACTTTCCTTGAATTATGAGGTAATAGCCCTACACAAATCATCTACTTTTATTGACATATTAGCCCTCTTTAAAACTGATTTTATATTGGAATGAAAGTATAGATGATTCATATAGCCGACCCTGTCTTGTTTGGAATTGAGGGATAGATGATTGATTTTGCTCTTTTGTTGTTGGGTTGCAGGAAGCAAGAGCATTGCTGGGGAGGCTAGAATACCAAAGAGGGAATTTTGATGCTGCCCTTCATGTGTTTCAGGGAATAGATATTAGAACCCTGTCCTCGAGAATGTCTAAGGCCATTGCTGAGAGAACGAGGCCTTTAAAACCGCGCTCCAAATGTGATATTGTGCCTGCTGGTGTGATGTCACTGCATTCAGTGAGTCTACTTCTTGAAGCAATTTTACTGAAAGCTAGATCTTTAGAGGAGCTCAGCCGAATCAAAGGTAAAGCCACTCCTTCTGATTCTATTTGGTAGTAATATCGTTTTAGCTACAAAGATTTATAAGATGAAAATAGTTTGTCATATCTTAGTTCTATAGGCCATTTTCGCTTTTGCACTACCTGGTGTTTGATAAATGCTATGTTAATTGGTTGAAATAGGTTGTTGTCTGCATTTTAGTGCTGATGTATTTGTATGGTTTTAACTCCTTAGATGCTGCTAAGGAGTGCAAAATGATATTGGATGTTGTCGATTCAGCATTGCCGAATGGAATACCAGAGGGGATTTCTGAAGACTGTAAGTTGCTGGAGATGTTTCATAAAGCACTTGAGTTACTTCCAAAGTTATGGATACAAGCAGGGTATTTGGGTGAAGCTGTGCTTGCATATCGAAGGGCTCTAGTCAAGCCATGGAATTTGGATTCCCAAAGATTGGCCTGTATACAAAAGGACTTAGCTGCCACTTTACTCTTTGGAGGGGTTGAAGTTGAGGTTCCCGGTCAATTTCAAGTGTGTTGCTCGACTGCCCCAAAAAATAACTTGGAGGAAGCAATTCTCTTGTTGTTTGTACTCATGAGCAAAATGCTAAATGGTCAAATAGAATGGGATTCTGAAATTATGAACCATTTGACTTTCGCGCTGACAATTTCAGGCCACTCTGAGTCTGTTGCAGATCATATTGAGCAGGTTTTACCAGGAATCTATACCCGAGCTGAGAGATGGTATCTTCTTGCGCTTTGTTACAGTGCTGCAGGTCAGAATGATACAGCGTTGATTCTTGTCAAGAAAATTTCTGGATGTTCAGAAGCCAACCAAGAACCTCATATTCCGTCTCTCTTGTTGGGAGCAAAGCTGTGTTCTCAGGATCTGCCGCAAGCCCATGAGGGGATAAATTTTGCTCGTGCAGTAATTAACTTGGCGAAAAATGAAAATGAACATTTTCTAGTCCAGGCTCATAAACTTCTTGGGGTCTGCTATGGAAATGCTGCAAGAGTATCCATTTCAGATTTTGAAAGAAATTTCTGTCAAAGAGAATCATTGGCTGCTTTAAACTCCGCTTTTGCAACTTGCAAGGAGGATCCAGAAATTTTATTTAGTCTTGGATTGGAAAACGCCATCCAAAGAAATTTGACTCCAGCTTTTAATAATGTAATGCGGTACTCAGAAATGGTGGCTGGAAGCATGACGAGAGCTTGGAAATTGTTGGCTTTAGTTGTTTCTGCAGAGCAAAGATTCAAAGATGCGGAAGCCATAGTTGATCTTGCTTTCGATGAGACTGGAAAGGTTGACCAGATGGAATATCTCAGATTAAAAGCTGTCCTGCGAATAGCTCAACAACACCCCAAGCAAGCCATAGAGACGTACAGGATTCTGCTGGCTTTGATTCAAGCACAAAAGGAGTCCACGACAGATGATGAGGTACAAGATGTTACTAACTTCTTCCTCTAGAAATATTTGAGTATTCAATCACCTGTACCAGCAGAGGAAAAAATTTCCATTTGATTATGTTTATTCTGACAATCTGATGTATAAAATCCACAGAATATGATTCGTAAAGCAATTTTTAGAAGGAGACTAGAGATCCTAATTATCTTTGTTTGGTTTGCAGGTAACATCTCAGAGAAGATTGGAAGTTGAAGCATGGCTGGATTTATCAAATTTATACACAGATCTAGAGTCATGGCGTGACGCCGAAATATGTATAAACAAAGCCAAAGCAATTCAGTTTTACTGCCCTCGGAATTGGCATGCAACAGGTCTAACATAACTCGTGCAAAAAAAAAAATGAAGTTTAGACGTATTGCCTGTCGCTTTCTTATCAGTAACTAAACATTATTCCTTGAATACCTGTAGGTGCACTATTTCAAGCCAAAGCAAGAGATAAGGAAGCACTTGTTGCATTCTCAATTTCTCTGTCAATAGAACCAGATTATATCCCCAGTATTGTTTCTACGGCTGAAGTGCTTATGAAGATGGGTAACGACACAGTCCCTATTGCTAGAAGCTTTTTAATGAATGCTCTGCGATTAGAACCCACAAATCATGATGCGTGGTTTAACCTTGGAATGCTAGCAAAGATGGAAGGCTCACTACAGCAAGCGGCAGATTTTTTCCAAGCTGCACATGAGTTGAAGCTTTCTGCTCCAGTTCAAAGTTTTGTCTGATGAGTACTAATTTAAGACAGAAAACAAAAACTTGACTACAGCCTCCATCCAGTACCAGTAAAGCAATCCAGACAAATAGCGAAAGCAAAGAGTGAAACAATACAAGAGAGCTCTATCATTTAGTTCTGTAGAATTCTGATAATGAATGGATTAGTATCTAACGATGTTAATATCGCCCACAGATTAATGGACAGGCCTTGTTACCTTGATCTCCAATTCTGCATAGTAGTATTATCACGTGCTGTATTCTGCATCAGTGTACTGTGTATATAACAATTAGAGAACATTTTTGTGCTGGTTTTTGGACCTAATATGAACACAACTGGATTCACATGATAT
Source organism: Nicotiana obtusifolia (assembly GCA_002018475.1). NCBI lineage: Eukaryota > Viridiplantae > Streptophyta > Magnoliopsida > Solanales > Solanaceae > Nicotiana > Nicotiana obtusifolia. Next base: position 214,159 of record MCJB01048352.1, on the reverse strand, counting down.
CTGGATCTCACAGTTCTTTTGCTTCAGTTCACACCCAAAGCACTAAACATTTACAGTGCAAGTACTTCTTGGCAAATGAAGAGAAAAAGATACATCGCTCTTATTCTGTGTTTTTCCACCCGTCTATTTGTATTTTCAGGACAAAACTTTCATCAACCTTCACTTAGAATCCCACAATGGTTGGGTAATTGACTGATGGTCTCCTTATATGGACTTGGACAATTCTCTCCTCATGAGCTATTTAGGGTCGAGTTAGGTTCAAGTGCCATATAAGGTATCAAAGCCAGGTTCATTCCTGTTTGACCCCTATGATATATCGTCCACGGATTTGGGGAATCCTCCCCAAATTTTTAACCCCATAGAAAGAGTTTATCTTACTGCAATGCCCCAATACAACATGATTGCAACTATGAAATCATATGTCTTCACAGATATGAAATTAACAAGAAATCAAAGTTCCCATTCATCCTTCACAACATTCTGAAACAAGCAAATCAACTGGTGAGAGATGGAAAACACATATCGAATACTTGCTCCACCTTGTTGTCATTATATTATTTAGTGACAGATATTAGAGAAAAAACTCGAATGAACAGGATGAACAAGTATATTCCAATGTCACTAAATATTTCAAAATTAGTAAAATTGGTCGTGCTAATTTTTGTAATGACCCAAAAATTTTCGGGATCATGTACAATTCAAAAACTTGGGGGATAATAAGCCTGTTAATACTAATTTGTATTTTTACTCTTACGGTATGTATACTTTACCATTATCATATAAAGTTATTGACTTCTCTAATTATCTTTTTAGCTTGATAACTAGTTTCTTGAACTCTCAATAACATTAACTCCCAACTACTCCCATTCCTTAATGTCTTCGAGTTAATTATTGAAATAGAAAGACAAAGCACAGAGAAATAGAAATAGAGAATATAACATCTTTATTCCATTGGAAAACATTTTAAATATTAGCAAATGCCTAAAGAAAAATGCTACAAAAGGATAAAAAGGCCTATTACTTAATAATTTTGATTGTTTTTATTGCACTTTAACATAATATTCGGCCGTTATAAGATTTTTTGTAAACATTTTATTCCTTCATTCGTTATCTTTTTTTCTTTTATAAAATTTGAGCTAATTTAAATTTTGGCTCTACACCGTCCATAACGTCATCGTATCAATTTACGATTTTGTCCTTAGCATTAAGGGTGTGTTTGGTACGAAGGAATTTTCGAAAAATATTTTTCAATTTTCTCATGTTTGGTTGACTTAAATGTTTTGAAAAACATTTTCCTCATGAACTCATTTTCCTCCAATTGGAGGAAAATATTTTCCTTATCAAGAGAAGTGAAAATATTTTCCAAAACTCTTTCTCAACCTTCCCCATCCTATTCCCATCCCCACCAATCCACCCCC